>JAGKTI010002266.1:8976-40860 GCA_018397915.1 Birgus latro | reverse complement strand
AGAGAGAGAGAGAGAGAGAGAGAGATACTATAGGTTGATAAGATAATTAAATAATACACTTAATATTTATGTATGGCTGAAATGTATACAAGCGTAAATTAAATGGAGAAATATGGATACTACTGGTACATTTCTCGGCCACGTAAAACAGGACTGTCCTCAGGCCGAGAAAAATAAAGTAATATGGTTATTATATACTCCTACAAACCTGTCATGGGACAGGGCTTGGTGGAACAACTTCCAGTCCTGATGCCTCACATATGTCATGAAGGCGATCTTCTAGACGCTTAACACACCAACAAAAGACACAGACAATGATTAACAACGTCACGGCAGGGACAGTAATCGTAAGGTACAACATATTAGAATGTTTGAACGACAGGACAGAGGACATCACTATCATTCAAGTAGGAAAACACTTTCAAACGCTCATGCTCCACACTCAGATTTTCAGGATGAACGTTAAAGGATGGGTACACTGGAACCAAACAGCTAGGTTGGACTGCTTGAAGACCAAGGTTTTGCTTGTTAAGAAGGGCAGGGATCGCGGATGAACGAACTTCGCATGAATTAGGAGCAACATGCAAACCTTCCACAATGACTATTACTAAAGCGAGAACATAAGAGTGTAATGCTCGCGGGTTCCCTGAATTAGAAGAACTAATTACGCCAATTTGCTCATGGTAGACCGGCCATTCAAGACAAGTTCACACCAGCAGAATTTATGGATCAGCTCACACGGCGGCTAGTTCAGAAGGTGTTGACTTTGATGGCAACAAAGCAAACAAGTAAACAGGACTGTTTAGCTAATGAGTGCAACCGACATACTCGTATAATCATCTGTCACAAGAAACATGTTTGACTGGGAAACACGAGTGAATACTGAATCATTGACACGCATCAGGAAAGGAGTGACACTGTAAGCCGAATAAGTTACATCAGATTTTGAGGGAATGTGAAACAGTATTTGTGAGTCAGTAAGGATTGCTTTAAACAAAGGGTAATAAAATTCTAAATGACTACCCTCAAAGAATGGGTCAAACCAAAATTAGCATGTGCAAAATGAGTACTGGACCTCAAATGAAATAGTGGTAGTATTTCTGCATTAACATGGCCCAGCTCGGCACTGACAAGGGCTGTGATTATTGCTGAACACCACTTCTGATGTAATGAAACGTCTGAATCTAATTGTGCAAGGTACTGACAAGGAACAAGTTCTCAAACGTTTTTATCTGAGATCCTGAATTATGGAAATGCGTTGTTTGTACATTGGTACGCTTGACAACAATGTTAAGGTGAGTCCTAAATCTCACAAACTGAACATGCTCATAAGTGAGTAGCCTATTCTGTGATTCAACTACCTGAGGTATGGCATTCAATTATTTGCCTAATGCAGACACATCTGATGCCTGAGCATTGCCGAAGAGCTTGTTGAGAACCAGTCCTCCCAAGTCGAACAATCCACAACGTTGAAGGAAGGATGACCTGCATCAACAGAGTAGGTGCAGAACTGGTCAGACAGGTCAAGAATCCGGTCACGGAGCGTGTTCGTCCTCTCGACTGCTAGATGAAAGAAATGTGTCTAATGCTGGATCTAGGGGACTAGTGTTCATGGAGTTCATAATGAGGAGAGGTTGGAAAAATCCTCTCAAATGTCCAAGATGGTAGTAGTTTCAAGGACACCATTTTTGAGACTTGTGAAAGGAGGGGGATTGGCTGGGCTGCTGTAGTAAGATTAAATGTTGCAGGAGCCATCAGCGACTTCCATGCTGCAGATGACGGATATCATGTTGATTTTAGATCCAGATTTATGTCCCCCAGGTCTTAGGCAGCAGCATCAGTAACCAAATCAAGTGAAAGTTATCATGGTGTGCCATTCGTAAGCCTATGTGAGCTTTTAACCTCGGACAAGTTGAGAGTGGAATTCAGTAGAGCTTTAACAGACGTTGCAGAGTTATGATGGTTACTTGTGAGGCCGACAACTGCCTATGGTAAAGCTGTCCAAATCCACTGGTGAAGATCTTTTGGTACCGTCAAGTGCAGGAATTGCAAGTATAGATGTCTCCAGAAAGAAGGCTTCCACTCTCTTCAGAGTTACAAAGGAAGTTACTGGTGATCTACATCCTCCTTTGCTTACTGTGTCAAAACAAATTCAGTGCTAGGTGAAACCTGTTCCTTATGACAAAAAAACAAATGTAGCACTGAAATTGACACTGTTTCTGTTCTTGAGTCAGTTAGTGACACAGTCATTGTTTTGCTTACTATGTTATTTCCAAAACTTAATACTTTACCAGAAAGCCTTCTCGGATCTGTGATAAAAGCTGCATTACACAGCCATCCCCCAAACCTACAGAGCTCTTGGGGTACTTATCAGAGATTCCACACTACTTTTTCGTAGTAAACATGCCTTTGAAGTCACATGCTCCTATGAAGAAATTTTAAGATTCAACAAATCAGCCGCCCATACTGCAGCAGAATACAGTACCAATATTGATATCTCAGACTGTGATTCTCGTTTAGTACAGGTGGTGGCTGACAACTTTGATGCAGATATTTCTTCATAAAACGATAAACTATCCAGCCGTTCACTTGCAATGCTGATCACACACTCAGGGTAAACCTCAAATCATCAATTCTTCCATTAAGTGCATCACTATAGCAATAATGTCTGAGAATGTCGACTATGAGCTAGTCATTCATAGGTACGATAGACTAAAAGATCCAGAGTTGTAGAAGCAAGTTATACAAAAACAGCTTCCTTCTCTCAAGTTGCTAGCAAGCCAATATCTCTCGCAAAAACGAGCACAGCAGCTTGACACGGACTTTTTCCAAGATATTTTCTTGAAACCTGGTTGTCCTGAGTTCAAAGGATACAGCACATCTATGTGTCGTGAACAAGGTCATACAGTTTCCCCAAGATAATGTTTACAATCAGAGTTGTATTGAATTCATTAGACATACCCCTTAGGAAGAACCTTTCTATGTTCATTATTATCCCTAAAACCAATCACTAATTGTATTTTTGTGGGTGAATTATTGGAAATTAATTATTTTGTGGCTTTATTTGAGCAAAAAAATATGTTCACTGCGTATATCATTAGAAAAAAAAAATCACTGCATTGCTTAACCAAAGAACATGGAAATGGAGCCAGAGTTCATACTTCCATGTCAATTAGGTGCTCAGATATGAGCAAGTGGTAACTCGACAGCCATCTTGGACGCCATCTGCAATATCTCGAGTTGCCCAAGGATGACATGATTCCATCCGGCAGATTCTGAAGCTTGAGATTCTGGGCTATCCAACGGTACCAAGAACAAAACAATTGACAACATTGCTAGTCTGGGTGGAAAATTGGCCTTTGGCTACCGGACGATACGTGGCGCCCCGCCCAATGGGCTAATCCAGTGCACCCCCATTGGATCGATAGCTCAATTGTCTAGAAACTCAGTTGGAAAAATAGACTTCATTTTCGCCCTGGGATCGATTCTTCCCGAGAACTGAAGAGTTTTCGGTTATGCAAGGTTACCAGCATAGGTGTCACTTTTATGTTCATTATTATGGTAGGCAGCCTCTTGGTCTGTATGTTGTTATTACAGATGATCCTGTATAACACATACAAAGGCTTATTGGCTAATCCTGTCTCTTGGCCAAATGGGCCATCAGCAGCATCAGCCTATGGCAGACTACTGCAGAAAGGGCTCTCCCAACTATAAACTACTGTTATTTTAATTATATATATTTTTTTTATGTGCCAGACTCAGGGCGCACGGTTAAGAGTCTTTTCCCTGAAGCACAGCATTCCTCCTGTAAACCATACACCTTCACATGACACCACTTCGACTCTAACATCCATCGTCCATAATAGGGCTGTCTCATACAGGACTGGTGTATTGCTGTTACCGACGGTGTGTTTGCAACATGCAAGTGGGTCATATGGTAAATCAGTTAAGTCTCTTATCATTTACCGTTCCCTGCCCAACCGGGATTCGAACTTGAAACCATTGGAACAGCAGACATACCGACATTCCTACCGCCTCCCCAATTCAGTCTTAGTAAACTGGTGATATCCATTTCCCGACAAAGTTCTCTCGTCTCTTCCGCCCATACAATGATAGGTTTCAACTCTGACCTTCCACAATTGTCACTCACCATTCGTGTTAATTCCTTTGCATCAGATTAGTAGCAGAATAAATTTATCTACACACCTGTATAACAGTGTGGCACCGCAGCAGCTGTTTATGTAAGGAAATGTGTTTTTTACTAAAAGACGTAAAACTTTGTATCTGATCGTCTCACCATGTATTTGTTAATACTGTATAACATTCATACACCATAGATGGACAGTAACAGTTTTGGGGTGTCATTTATATCTGATACTATCCTGCCGGATATTCACTCCTCCCTTCACCAGTGTAAATATGTTGCTAAAGTATCTGCACAGTTACTGTATAATTAATGACAATAACCTTGAAAATATATTTTACATTAAGCAGCCTAACTGCATATGAACATGGTGACCGTGTAGCAGAAACAGTAATTATTACGGGTATCAAACAAGGTAAATTCAGTGCTTTCTAACACTGCTGTAGACAGCTTGTCCACGAACATAACATATTAATCAATTACAGCCTACAGTCTAGTGGGCATAGAAGATACGAGATTATGCACCATATCAGGTCTTGTCCTAAACACTTCTCACACCCACTTCATGCGCAGCCTCAGATGCTGCATTGTCCGTTCCCTATTTCTTCCCATGTCTTAACCATGTCGCCCCTTAGGTCTTTGATGTGGCAAGTACAGTAGTTCCAGGCTGGGGTGTTCATCAGACTCTCTCTGAACGATGTGGGCTGGGTGCACTAGACAACTTTGTCATGGGTAAACAGTTTCCACCCGGGAAAATAGTAGTCTCGCTCACGGAGAGAAAGTAGAAATTTTTCTTAAAAAATTTCAAGATACTTTGCAGTTGTGAAGCGTCCATCAATGTGAGAGAGAAAACCCACGCTGCGGAGACATACCGATACACACATAATACACATGACGTGCCCACTACGTGCTTCTTCATAGATGTTTTGGCCATCATATCTGTTGTTAGGGAAATAGAGGAAGTGTTATTTCGCGTGTTATTACACCCGTTCATGTTATGCATGGGAGAATGTGCTTAGCTCAATTGGTTTGTTTGCGAGTGTATTATGGAAATCCTATTAAACAGAACATCTTAAATAAGGAGTATCTTGAAGACTAAACGGAACAGGTATTGAATTATGGAAGAACAAGATCATAGTTCAAGGGTAGAGTCAGTTAGCTTTTATTTTTAGGTATAGACAGAATGTGATAATAATGTTTAAGGTTAGCATAGGATGAGGTGAATAATATTTTTGAACTGTTGTACAAAGATAAGAGAAACAAGGCAGTAGCAATGATTCAGTCCTTTGCCTCGGCTAACTATTCATTTTGGGAAAAACCTGGGAGGTGTTAAAGTCAGACAAGGATAAGTGATTTTATTTCGAGGACAATAATTACAATTTTAGTGTCACAAGACAAAGTCAACCTAAACATCTTTAACCCGCCGAGTCCCATCGACGTACGGTGTACGTCGCAACTTTTTTCCGCGGACAGACCCAACGAACGCAATTGCAAGGCCCATTGTGTGCACATTTTTCAACATTCGCGGGTGATTTTTGATAGGCATATGTGGGAAACCTTCCCCTACCTGCTGTCAAGCGGGGATACTGCCTTGCCTCTCCTAACCCCCCTTTACCCCCCCTCCTCCTCTACACTGGACAATTCACCTGTTAGCAGTAAGCTGGCCAGTAAAGGTATGTTGCCCCACGGTCTCTCTAATGATGAAATTCATGGTGAAAGTGATTCCTGAGGTAGAGGACAAAGAAACAAAGAAGCTAGAGGTAGAAACAAACAGAAGTTATGAGGTGGTAATGTCGTAAATGAAGGTGCCATATACTGGGGTTTTGGGTAGGTGAACAATGCTTATAAATGCCTATATTATTGTGTGAAAACCATTATAGACTGTTACTACACATAAATTCGTACCAAATAAATGAAATAAATACGTAATTTAAAGTGGTTTGAATTAGTCAACCCTTCCATAGTTCGTTTTCTTAGCCAGATACCCTGAAAAAGAAGGAAAACGTAAGGTTGAGTGACACCTATATCAACATTTTTTTTTACCTCAGGATCGCGATTTCACTATGAATTTTTCTCACCAAAAGCGAAGGTTTCAGCCAAAAAACAAAAAGCCGAAAATCGGTCGGGATCTGGGGGTAGGCTGGGTAAAAAACCAGTCGGGACTCGGCGGGTTAATCAATTTCGAGCCAATATTCGTAAAATAGTTGAGGGTCAGGCACACATATAGTAACTGAATTTTACGATACTCTGTCGATGGTAAAGCTTACAGTATAGGGTCAAAAGTTACGAACAGAAACAAATTGTGTGGTACGGATGCTCCACTCTGACCTCTCCTTATATCTTACTTTGAGAGCAACTCTGCATGATCCTGGAATACGTTCTGGTATACGCAACAGTTTTGAATGTGTTATATTTAATACCCAAAGTGGAATGCACACATTATATTTACTTACATATGTGCAGGCCAGTGAGCCATCTGTAATGCTAAACCTGCTGTTATTTCCCTTCCAGCAGTGTATCTTCCCGTGTGTTACTGAGAATGTTTTTTCGTCGGTGATTATAACACGAGCCCATAATTAAAATCTTCCTGCATGTGGTTCTCTGCGAATCTACGTCTGCTCTCACGATACCTAAGTGTTAGCTGTTGTTTGTGGGCCAGATTCCTGTGATGAATAGCCGCGGCATGCAATCATCGTCACACAGCCTGAGCAGTCATAAATAGCTGTATTTGTTCTCGTATGGCCACAGTGTTGGTAAAGGGGCTATTCTCCGCAGCTTCTCTATCTGCCGATCGTCTTCGGCCATGGCCTTCCTTGGTGGTTGGCCCCCCGGTTTATTGTTCAAATCTCCCATTTCTGCCCAGCGCGTTAGCCAAAATTTAACTGTTGTCTTCGATAATCTTAGGGTATTGGTGATCTTCCTTATAGACTTTCCACTCTCCTACATGCCAACAATTCGACCTCGACGGACGATAATGTCTTGCTGCCGGTTTATCTTTTATATTTTTGTCCCATGCTAGGTTTGTAAATTGCCTTGACCCCTTGGTTTGGGATAAATATAGGTAACGTCTTAAAATAGTAACACAAGCAACTTCAAACGATCATGAACCAACGTCACCTATAATATTCATCCAACGATAAAGATAAACCATATTTTTTGTCACAGGTTATACTGGAAGCTGTTTTCCATTTATTATGTGTAGCATTATACTGCACGTATGTTAATCTTGTAATACAGAACATTATATTTATCAAACTTAACGATCTGCAGTGTGGTCTGCCGTAAGGGTACGCCGTTTGCCTAAGAAGACTGTTCATGTAAAAATAGTAATTGTTTGTATAATATTTCAAGTTTATGCTGGCAAATATTACATGGTTTGTAGTGGGTATACATTTAATGATATAATTAAGTTAGAAACGAGATTGTATTAGCAGTTAACATAATATCGTACAGGCGTCTGCGACAGGCTATTATGCACAGGTGCGATCACACTTGTTGGAAACACTGGATGGCCTATGGCTACATTGCTGGGCAAACAGAGTCGGGACCTTGATTGAAACTGTAAGACTTGGTTTCCCTAGTCAATAAACCTACTTCTTACAGGTGTAACCGCATTAGAATCTATGTTATTACATCTTGTCTTAGCTCGTTAGATATGGGTCTCTTCCGGCGTAATATAATTATCAGGAAGTATTCAGAACAAAGTAATCAATTTCTACCAACACAGTGAAGCAGTAATATTCAACAACTTCTTAATGGACGGCATATTTTCTTGTCAAAATCGCATGGAGTAAGCCAGAACAGAATATCAGAGGTTCTAAGATGGCAATGGAAGTTTTAAATAAGGCATGGTATATTTTTCACAACACCAAGTATGCTGTTCCAAAAGGTATACCCAAGGTACAGCAATCTCCCTAACACCCTGTTCTTTGGCTTTTTGTTTATTTACTCTCGCAACCGTCAGATGATTTTACTCGGCACTGCCATGAGCAGACGATTTTTCTAAGCATTTGTTTATAGGCTTGTTCATTGCCTTTACAGATATAAGTCATTGGTTGAGAGTTGAACTAGATAGACTGTGCGAGGTGAGAAAGGGTCTAACCTCTGAGAAGCCGCATGTAGGGTCGTGGTTGGAGGCCGCATTCCTTATCGGAGATATATTGCATTTTTGGAAGTTTTGGGACCCTTGCAGGGGACCCTTGAGGAAGATCCTATGCAGACACAAAGACAGCACATAGTTTCAGTCGGGGCCCTGGTGTGATGTAACGTAATTGTAGGAATGAGGTAAAGGAGAGCGTGGGAGAGAGTTATAAGAACAAAACTGCTGGTTAATCGAAATCGATTTATACCAGTCGACTACCGAAAGTCTGGAAATCCAGTCTGATGGGTGACATCATTAATATTCGCTTTCTTATTCCAGACAGAGAACTTCGAACAGTGAGGGCTGATAATAAAAACTATAAATATCTAAACCACCAGTTCGAAAAGTCCCCATGTAGCCAAATATATCTACTTGAGATCAGGATTCATATTACCTAAAGAATCCATTTAAATATTATTACACAAGAGCAAATACCAATCAGACGGACAGCGCCTTGGAGGTTAGTGGCTTCCCTGCTATCCCCGACTCCTCTCAGAGTGCCCTGTGGCGCTGCCGACAGGCGATTCGTATTTCGGGTAATATCTGATGTGAGATGGCGTGTGTGTGTGTGTGTGTGTGTGTGTGTATGAGAGAGAGAGAGAGAGAGAGAGAGAGAGAGCTATAGTGTTTCCATTCTATCGAGTCACTCTAGGTGTGGTTCCCTCGGGACTTTGACCGCTAGCAATTCTGCCACATCTAGTCCCGGGAAGCCAACATTTTCTTATTTCAATTCTTTTGTAGAATGCTAAGACGGTTCTTGTAAGTACATACTTGTCAAAGTCATCGAAATTCGTCACAGCTGGAGGGCGACTTTTTGTCGGTGAAGAGAATGCAGGCTCTTCTGGAAAATCCTGTTTGCTACAAGCTTCATTAAATTTACAGTAGATTCTCACCACTGTCCTTTCGCTCACGTTGGTGGCTTTGGCTGTTCGTTCAACTGCTTTTGAGGGATCTATTAATGATCCTCTGTTTGCCATTTCTTCTAAGAAATATTTATTGACATTGTAAATAATTTCTTTTGCCTGGCTGTGGAGGACATGATAGTGAGCTGAAGGAGATGCGTCCATGGCGGGATACTGATGATAAGTGACCGGGGTCACGGGGTCAGGTCGCAAGACTTGCCAACGTAGCAAAAACAACGTGCCAAGTCTTATGAAATTTATACAAAGTCACTGTTTTCATCCTCAAAAAGAGAATCATTCATAATAACTATACAGCTTCTTTGTAGAAATCAATCTATAGAGTATTTAAAATACATTTACATGTAATTAACAGCAAATGATATGAGACTTGTTATTTATAATTACATATTGGGCATTTACGCATTCTTTACACTCATTAGCCGACCGCACCCAAAGTGACTTGATAGAATGGAAACACTACAGTCATTCTGTCTTAAGAATAGCTTATCGACCGCACTAAAGGTCATTGAGGTGGATAACCGCTATGGGTTTAAGATGTGAGGAGAGCAGATTTTGCAACCTCCACCTTCCTCAGTCAGTGGGGAGTGAGAGAGGGAGAGGAACTGACTGTTTAGAGGGGGAAGGGGGGAGTGGGACGGGTAGGGGGTTCAGGGTAGGGGGTTCAGGAGGGGGAGTAGGGGGAGGGGAATATGGGAGTGAGTTTCCAGCTGTATATGATGTATTGATTTTACAAACAGACTGTCATTATTTAGTTTATGGAAATGATCTGATTTTTTTTATCAAATAAAGCATTGACAAAGATATTCTTCACCCTCTGGCAATGCAAGACATAAGCAATTTTTAAGGTTAAGTGAACACCCACTGAATCAGTCAATGATACGAAACTTCATAATATAAACTGATTGTCATTGATGTTTATTTATCAACTAAATGTGCTACGGCATTAATAGAAAACACCCGAACGTATAATTACTTATACTACCGTCCTCTAGTTATATGATTCATATATACCTGTCAGTTTTGTATGGTGATTGGCAACCATTCATTCATCCTCTCTGACACAACAGACACGTAAATACGTTACGGGCTGCGGGTGTACCAACTGCCAGACCCAAGCCTCGCTCTTATACTGTGCCAGGTTCATATGTTGCCATGAGTACAACTAAATAATACATGGTATGCGAATACATAAGAATGGCTTACACACGGTGAGCGGCGGAATGTAACGTGCTCCACTAATCATCAATGCTAGATGATGATGAAGGAAGGCCTGAAGGAGACCGGGAAGAGGAATCAGTGTTTGCCAATGGAACGAGAAAATTGCTGCAAATCCTCTTACAATTGTCATCATGCACAACTCGCTCAGCACACAAATACATAAGAATGACTTGCACACGGTGAGCAGCGGAACGTAACGTGCTTCAGTAATCATCAATGTTAGATGATGATGATGATGATGAAGGAAGGTCTGAAGGAGACCGGGAGGAGGAATCAGTGTTGCCAATGGAACGGGAAAATTGCAGCAAATCCTCTTACAACTGTCATCATGTTCAACTCGCTCAGTACCGGAATATAACTCCCGAACACGCAACTTGTTACCTAGCGCCACCAGAATGACAGGTAGTGGGGCCGAGAATCGTGGAGAGAGCTATGAAGAGCATTCAGGCTCAGCCACAAAGACCAAATAACTGGTAACAATATCACTAGGTTGTGCGTGTTGATGCTAGTGATCTGCCATCAGCTGACAAGGGGCATCCAAGGAATTACGAGCCCTACTAAAGATGTCCTGATTAATGGCTAAATGAACTTTAGCATAATCGTCAACATTATACATAGGACTTGGACGCTGCAGAAGGAGAGTATACAGAAGTAACTTGTCCTCACCAAACAGAACAAAGTGAGGTGACTCTACTATGGAGGCATTACTGGATCTGTTAATGGCAGAAGCTATCTGGGGAATGCATTCATCCCAGGATGAGTGGCAACCCTGAACCACATGACAAAGAGCCTCCAGAATCTTCCCATTTGCCCTCTTGACTAAGCCATTAGAAGTAGGATGGTGGGCCACTGCTTAAGTCTTGGTAATGTTGAATTGGGAGCAAATCTCATTCTCCAATTCATTTCGGACCTCCGTACCATGGTCAGACAGGAAAACATTTGGAGTAGTGAATGGATGAAACAAATGCTTGACCAGTGCACATGCCATGGAGAAGGCATACTTGTCCGGTAGAGTAGCTAAAACCACATACCTGCTGAAGTGATCTACACATGGCAACAAGAACTCCATACAACTGTCACTATGAGGAAACTTGAGAGTGTCTATGCCAACCATAACTCATAGCTTAGCAGGTGTTGGGTATGATCACATTGGCACAGGAGGACCAGTTAAGCCCTTGTGCTGAGTACAGGACAAACAGCGTTGAATGTGGGCTTTAATGTCGGAGCGAATTGTAGGCCAGTAGAAATGTCTACGAGCAAGCAGCAAGCAACGTACCACTCCAGGATGACCCATCTGGGGAGAGCCATGTTCAAAAACCAACACATCCAGAATCAGTTCAGAGAGAACCACGACCTGAGTGACATCTGAGTCTAAATGCCACACTAAGACACCCTCTATCAAGTCATAATCAGACAATGATCCTGGGACATCCCTATCAGTAAGAGGATCACATGACCCAAGTGTGCAAATAACATGAGAACACTTGGAATTACTCCACTGAGCAGAGAGCAGACCGAATCCTGTCTGGAGACAGAGTGAACAGAACTGTCTGCCACAGCTGCATCACCAGTATCATTCCTTGATAATGCATCAGCCACAACATTCACCTTTCCAGGTAGGTTTCATAGGTTAGGATGGTAGTTCTGAATAGTTCTGGTAGTCTGCCAGACAGACTGCGACCCTTGAAGAGATGTGTTTGAGAGCCCACACGACACCTAAGGCTTCCAAACGCATCACAGAGTGGCGTGTTTCAGCACCATTAACCCGAGGCGTCCCACTGATGTATGGATACGTCATCACATTTTGTCACGGTGACACCCAATGACGTTTCCATACATTTTGCAATTGCGAGGTCTGTCATTTGCACATTTTTCAAGTTACACGGGTGATTTTTGGTAGGCATATGTGGGAGACCTTCCTCTACCCACTGTCAGGCAGGATTACTGCCTGGCCGGGCCTGACCCCCCCTCCCCTCCGCACGCCATTTTCTCGGCAACTCACCTGTTATCAGTGACCTGGCTAGTAAAGACATGTTGCGCCGTGGTCTCTTCGATGACGAAATTCAAGGCAAAAGTGATTCCTGAGGTGGAGGACAAAGGAAGAAGCAAGTCAGAGGAAGAAACAAGCAGAAGTAATGAGGCAGTAACGTCGTAAAGGAATGTGCTGTATGTCGATGTGTTTGGTTAGTGAACAACACTTATACTGCCTTTATTATTGTGTGAAAACCAATATAATCTTGTACTACATATAAATTCGTACCAAATAAATAAATAAATACCTACCATGAGTGGTTTGAAATAGTAACTCCTCCCATAGTACCGTTTTCTCTGGAGCCAGGCCCCCATAGAGCATGCTGGCAGGTGAGGGTATTGTTACCTGTATCAGCATTTTTAAGCTCAAGTGGGCGATTTCTCTATGAATTTTCTGTGTTTCTCATAAAAAGCGGAGATTTTAGCAAAAAAAAAAAAAAAATCGAAAATACTGCCCTCTCCTGATCAGGTTCCCAGACAAAGGGAACCTCATTCTTTAACCTGCCCAGTCCCGACCGATTTTTTACCCAACACACCCTCAGAACCCGACCGATTTTCACTATTTTTTGGGGGGGGCTCAAACCTCCGCTTTTGGTGAGAAACATCGAAAATTCATGGAGAAATTGCTCTCCTGAGCTTATAAAAGTTGCTACAGGTGTTAGTCAGCCTTACCTTTCATTCTCTCTCCGGGTACATGGCTTCAAAGAAAACGAACTAAGGGAGGGTTAACTAACTCAAGCCACTTTAAATTATGTATTTGTTTATTTATCTGGTACGAATTTATGTGTAGTAAAAGACTGTATTGGTTTTCACACAATAATATAGGTGATATAAGCACTGTTCACACCAAAAACACCAGCATATGGCACCTTTCTTTACGACATTACCACCTCATCACTTCTGTTTGTCTTTTCCCTCTAGCTTCTTTGTTTCTTTGTCCTCCACCTCAGGAATTACTTTCACAGTGAATTTCATCAGTGGAGAGACCGTGGGGCAACATGTCTTTACTAGCCAGGTTACTGCTAACAGGTGAATTGCCGAGTGTGGGTGGGAGGGGGAGAGGGGGGGTGTCAGGTGGGGCCAGGCAGTATCCCTGCTTGACAGCAGGTAGAGGAAGGTCTCCCACATGTGCCTACCAAAAATCACCCGCGAATCTTGAAAAATGTGCAAACAACAGGCCTTGCAATTGACTGACATAACGATGCACGTCGGTGGGTCTGAGCATGAAAAAAAGTGGTGACGTGCATCGTACGTCGGTGGATTGGGTGGGTTAATGGTTGAGTGCGAGGAGAGGCTATGTTTGCATACCCTGACAATCCGAGGGAGTACCACAGGTGGTACTTAACTAGACAAGGTGGGAGTTTGAGTGGTCATCTGTGTAGGGTTAATGTCACTAGCAGCTAATGGGGGGTATGCTCTACTCACTGTAGAAGGTGCAGGAAGCAATAGCAAAGACTCTGGCAGGGCTGTGTAGTGCCTATTTCTTCATACAACTGAACTGGAACCAGTCTGTATGTCTGTCTACTCCATGCTCACAGATGGTAGGCAATCCTAACAACCCATCTGAAGAAAGAACAAATGCCAGAACCACAGAAAACTGAGCTTCAGTTGGGTGTGTATCTAGCAAACTGGAAGGGCAGCCACACCTGTTACATTAAATGAGCACCATTAAGTCCCATCAAACCAAGTAGTGGAAGGTGACATGAATAAGTTTTTCCCGGTTGATACTCAGTTTGTTGTAGTGAGACCTCTGTAATTACATTGACACAAGAGCCAGTGTCAAGAAGTAGGAACAATTTACAGGATTCATGATAGACTAAAAATGACATAGCATCAGGTCTCAGCCCAACATTTTCTACAGCAGTACCCGCAGTAGCTGATTTGACTCCAGCATCTGAGTCTACCCCCCTCATCGGGAGATGGAGGCCACTGGGCTTTCTCTGATGACAGAACAGTGCGTTGAGTACTAGCAACCTGCTTTGCAGTCCCTGGGGGAGAACAACACTCCCTCGTCTAGTGTCCATGGGACTTGTGGTGACGACACAACTTTTTGTGCCAGTTGGGTGCTGCTGCTGCTGATGTGCCGTATGCAGGAGGGCATGCAGAGGCAACCTCCTGAGTCCTCTGAGCGTTCTAAAGATCTCTTTGAAGCTTGAAACATTTTAAAATGGGATGAACTCCCCTGTGACCAGGGCCAGATTTACCTACGCGTGGGCCCCAGGCCAAACTCATCAGTGGGCCACGGCCCACTGGTTGTAGACCACTGCAGGCCTACACTTATTGCACAGGGACCCCATACTCTGGGCCCTATACTTATTGTACAGGGTCCATTATGGTTGTGAATATATAATGAAATACTCGGTGTACACTTGAAACAAGGTTATATGCTGGCATACTGCACGACAAATTAGTTTCATTGGGCCCCGAGATACCAGTCACTCTAGACCAATGGCCTACTTGGCCCATTGGTAAATCCGGCTCTGCCTGTGACAATAAGAACACTTACGTGAAGGTTCAAAGCAGCTAGAATCTGATGCAGGAACATTGCGCTTCTCTTATTTTGTGGCTGTCTTTTTTTTTTTTTTCTGCACATCGTTTTCCCTGAGCAGACAGTGTTGAGGCCACAGAGGGTGCTTTAGGTTGCGACTGCAGTTTCATTCGCATCTGCCTGTTGAACTTATGGAGAGTCAGTGTTAGGGTGAAATCCAACTGCATTGTGATGTGCTATTTTTTTTTTTTTAATGCAAGGAAGAAGGAACCAAAGGCCATGGGCCCGCTTACTGTTCCTTCTAAGAAAAAACAAAAACAATGTGAGAGAGCCAAATTCAAGATCTATTCATTTCGAGATGCCTGGACACACTGCGTTTGAAAGACTGGAGATCATAGGAAGTAGGGAATACAGACAGAGGAAGACAGTTCCAGAGTTGACCAGTTGCATAAATGAAGGACTGGAAGTAACGGTTAACTCTTGCATTAGAGAGCTGGACAGAAAAGGGATAAGAGTTTGTTGCTAGATGGGTACTACGTGCCTGTCGTAGAGGTGGAGGGATGCAAGCAGACAGTTCAGAGGAACAGTGACCATTGAAGTAGCGATAGAAGAGAGATAAAGATGCAACAGTGCGGCAAAGAGACAAAGATTGAAGGGAATCAGTAAGAGGAGAAGAGTTAATGAGACGAAAAGCCTTTGACTCCACCCTATTGAGAAGAGCTGCGTGTGGGGAGCCTCCCCCCACATGAGAGTTGTACTCCATACATGGGCGAATAAAACCCGTGTACAAGGTCAACAACTGTGCAGGGGTAAAGAAAGTTCAGAGTCGGCTTAGCACACATAATCTCTTGGAAGCAGATTTCACAAGAGCTGTAATATGTTCTTTCCAAGATAAATCCTGAGAGAATGAATGGTGTTAAGACCTGAAAGTAACAACCAAAAGTAAGCAAGGACAAGAAATTATTTCGGGATATTGCATCCTTGACAGCATTCAGCCACCTTGAATTACCAAAAGCCTGCTCCAAGGAAAGTCTGACATTCTGAGCAAGGCAAGCAACTTGCCTGAATTCCGTCGAAGCTGCCTGCATGTGGTTTAAACATCATCCCCAGTGAAAGCCATAGAGCTCATATCTGCCACAAGTTTGGCAAGGAAGTCGTCAGCATTATCACAGGTACTGTACAATAAAAATCATCTCCCATGAGAAGACCGACTGGAGTGTCTTTGGTCTGTGAAATTCTACCACGTATAAATTTTAATTTATCACTCTCTGATGCAAACTGTCGTCTACCTATTTCACCGTTCATCTGGTGCACACATACATACGTATTCCACTTAGGGTCAGTCCCATCTTACATGCATATCAGTAAATTGTCCTGAAGTACAGTTAGACCCTGCAAACTGGAAGACTGTTGTGTACCCGAGGGATTCGCGTATGGTTTGAGTCATGATGCTAGATTGTGCAGTTGAAGGGATTTTATACACTTTATCACTATGTGTAGAACTAGGGGAGAGAGCTAAATCTTTCTTTACAGTAGGACTAAGTGACTGTTCTGAGAATTTGTCGGTCTCCCCACAATCTCTATCAGAGAAAATCGCTCACAAATGAGAACAGGGGAGTTGCGGGATGACGTGCTAGAACTACTAACCCCTTCCTTAACACGCAGTCTTTTTACTGAGAGGTAACATGAAATAGATCACTAACAAACTGACACATAAACATGAATATATGTGGTTCACATATGACTTAAATTAAACATAAGTGATATACTCATAAATCTCACACATACCAAGTGAAAAACGGAATATTTCAGTACTTGTGTTCCACGAATCTTGCCTCCGGAATAAGCTAACTAACTATATTGTACAGGGGTTGAAGAATGAAGGCCCAAGCTCCCTTGCACACCCTTTTAAGAAGAGGCGATGCAGGATGTTGAGGCGATGAACCATACCAGGAGGAATGCAAACAAAGGCTTAGGTAGGTGCTTAGAAGGGTTGTTGTGAATGCGCTCGCAACACACCCAGCCATTAAGAAGAATCCTGAATACGCCACCACCCAAGTGCGCACGATGTCCAGCACCCAGCAGCTAATCGAGAATCTTCTTAGATGTCGGCGAACCCGAGCCTTTGGCTGCAGCTGAGAAGTTTTGTAAGAGATGCCACGATGCATTGACCAAGTGCTAACCCATTCATTTCCAGGATGGTGTTGGTGATGGTTGGCTGGTGATAGTAAGAATGTGGTGGTGAATGAATCGTAAAAGACTCATTAAAAATATGGATACCACTGAGGCAAGCAGAAAAGCGGGGTAGCAACGGGAGCAGGGATTTTAATAAGACATCTATTATAGAGACAAGACGGAACTGCACAAGACGACACAGCCACAGAGATTAAATTCCTCTTGAAGCACGTAGGAACATCGCTGCTCACCAGTTTATGTACCCGACACCACAGATCACACCTGGCACATTATTTTTTGTAGGGAGATGAGTAACTGCGATGTCCGTTGGCGTCCTCTCGATGATTTTTTCAACTGACCTTTGTGATGAATCACTCTGTGTCGCTTGCTAGAATTTTTCTTCTCCCTCAGTAACTCATTGCGCTCTGATTTATTAGTATTGCTTCAGCACTGTGTGTTGATTAGGTGGTTTGGGGGTTAAATAAAATCTGGTATAACAAAATAAAGATTTTACTATTCAACCCACACGATACAGTTACATACAAGGGTGGTTACACAATGCAAGTCTGAGTCCGTGAGTAGTAAGTGTTTCTATCCCCACTCCCTGGCTAGAACTGCCGGCTTGAACGGCCACAGCGGGGCGTGGGAGAGGTGCTGACGGTGCAAAGGAAGCTTCCACCGCTTTTACGATGACTAAGCTATGCGAGACAAGCAATGCAATGCAGTCCTATGTGATTCTATGTTTAATGATTGATATTAGATATCATAACAAGATACTATAGTCGATATAATGGTATCTTACAGGTAGAATCTAAGTGTATATAGTAAGTCGCTACATAATATATACTACAGATGGGTAAGATAATAAGATAAGTAGATAATTAATATGGTTAATACTTGTCTATGAATGAAAAGTATATAAGTTTAAATTAAAAGAAAAAAATATGGATACTATTGGTACATCAGAAACACGGGGATGAGGTATAATGTTTTCTTGATGCAATATTAATACTATAACGACAAGTGGTGCCAGGCACAACAAACTTCGCCTGACAGCAGTTATTTTATTGCTGTTAAGTATTTTTATTTTCAACCGTTTTCAAGATATAGCCCTCCGAAAATCCTTGATCGCGTTTGACCTTTCAAGGTCAAAGGTCATGGTGCCAAATGAAAGCCCATATGAGACTTCTTAGAGTTTGATAACAGTAAAACCTCTATCTTCAACCGTTTTTATGTTATAGCCCTCTGAAAATTTGTGACCTGGAGTTTGACCTTTCAAGGTCACTTGAGGTGATAGGTCATGGTACCATTTAAAAGCCCATATGGGATTCCATCATCTTCAGCTTATAATGGTATGGAAAGCCGTAATATTATGTTTGACCTTTGGATGTCAAAGTTAAAGGTACCAAAAGAAAGGCCATACTGTATAGGACTTGTGTTGATATTATCTCTTCATTTTCAACCGTTTTCAAGTTATAGCCCTCTGAAAATCCGTGACGTTGAGTTTGACCTTTCAAGGTCATTTAAGGTAAAAGGTCAAGGTACCAATTAAAAACCCATTTGGGACTTCCTATATGTTGATAATAGTAAATATGTCTGTCTCCAACCGATTTCGAGTAATAGCCCCCCGAATATTCGTGACCTTGAGTCTGACCTTTCAGTATCACTTAAGGTCAAAGGTCATGGTACCAGCTAATAGCCAATATGGGACTTCCTATACCTTGATAATAGTAAATATCCATCTGCAACCAGTTTCGAGTTATAGTCCCTTGAATATCCGTGAACTTGAGTTTGACCTTTCAGGGCCACTCAAGGTCAATGATCTTGATGCCAAATGAATGCCCATATGGGAGTTCCTATTTATTGATAATACTAAATATCTGTCTTCAACCGGTTTCAGATTATAGCCCTCTGCAAACCCGTGACCTTGATACTGACCTTTCAGGGTCACTCGATTACCTCCAAAATTTAACCACTTCCTTTTGGGATCAGTGCCCAAATATCATGAAAGTTTCATGTAATTTCATGGAACCCGTTTTTCCGTAATGTTGCTAACAAACAAAGAAATAAACTCGGCCAAAAGCAATACCTCGCCTGATTCCGTCCAGGGCGAAGTAATGATTAGGAATACCTTTGGATATAAAATGCTTGAGGAACTACAGAATCTTACCTTGAACCCGTGTCTGCACTAACTGAATTTAGAAGGCACGTTGAGCAGTTATGAGGGAGGGACAGGTCTGAAAAAGGAGCTGACTGTGTGAACTAACAGTTGTATCGAGGCCTAAGATCTTGCTTTTAATTTCCTTTAGACTGATGACTGTTGCGGTTGTTTGTCGAAATGTCGTAATAAAGATACGGTGTTATTTTGTGCCGCTGTGAAATGTCGAAGGCTGGGATTGGTTTGAGGCAAAATCAGGATATAACTAACCATTTCATTACGGTGACATGCTTTTGACTGTATTCGTGTTACATCCAGATAATTTTATTCAGCTTATGAACGACATTTTTAACTATAGGGGTTTGATAAAGCCTTCATTTACCCCTTCACTGCCAGAAGTGTGCCCGAAAATGAAAAATATCTTTTGGGGATAACAGGAATGAACCAATAAAATGCGTCACCGGATTCAAAGGTTTAGGTGGATAGATCACCAGCCTCTGCCTTTCTTTGTCTCTCGCTTCTCTCACCTCTGCCTCCTCCCCTCCCCCTTCCCAACCATTTGCCAGCTCTCCTTGTTCCCTCCTCTGACACATTCACTTTCTCTTCATCTCATTCTGTAATTCTTTTCTCAGTCCCATCCTCTGCCTACTTTCTATGCCTTTCCATTTCATCTCTCCCCAACTCCCCGTCTACATTTCCTTCCGTTTCTTCCCGTCTTTCTCTCTCTCTCTCTCTCTCTCTCCTCTTTCTCTCCCTTCTCTTCCGTCACTCAATCCTTCGAGCATTTGGCATGAAGTATGAGTTAAAAAGAGCCTGATGATTAGACAGGGTGATATGGAGGTGAGTCGTTTGTGGCCATCCCTTTCGGGATTAAGAGCCCTGGTTTTAGATAGCCAGGTCGGAAGGTAGGTAAATAGACAGAGAGAACGAGAGATGACTTTTGCTTTTTTTGTTAGCATCGTTTGCTTAGTACATCACGTGCTTCATTCTAACGATTCTTCACGTCTCTGGTAGGTGCCTCTACTAGCTAAAAAAAAAAATAATAATAATAATAAAAATGCAAAGAGTGAAAGAGTCAGTCAAGATGGACACCAAGTTTGATCACCAGGTTAGCGGAAAGGTAGGGATGGAAATTAGGGCAGCCTCTAATCGTGCAATTTTTGGATATATCGGGCATACAGTACATGTATGAATTATACCGTTTCTGAAATCCTCATGAAATATACTTCATTCACCATTTATAATTTAAAATGCCAAAAATGTTCTTAAAGTTGTTAGTCCTGAATTTATTGAAGGTATTTTATTTTGGCAGTTCATTTGACTGATCATCCTTGAATGCATAGAATTTGTCACTTAAGTGATGGCAAATGACTGAGAGGCAATAACTTTAAGACAATTGTGTTTAGTGGTGTCTGATACTGCTGTCATCATACACAAGGCGCGGAAATATGAGTTCATGCGCGAATTAAGCGTCACGATTTGTTTACTTGAGTTTTGTGAAAGGCAATCAAGATGAAAAAAAAAGAAGAAATATCACTTCAACCAAAGTAGTGAATCAATAAAATCTGTTCTTAACATCATTTTCGTCAACACATAGATTGACTCAAACACGTTCCGCACGCGACAACAATTTCCACATCTTTGTATGGACACATGTTAGGAGATCCGTGATGTGGTGGAGCGGGAAGACATAAGGAATCCTTGGTAAAAAATCAACTGCTCTTGTTGACGAGACTGAGGTAGGAATGTCTCTTTTAAGTATAATCACTGTGTTTTGTGTAAGATGTACAATACCAAGGACAAATACAGAGTGAATTAGATGATAAACAACTTTCGCGTTCTCTCTCTCTCTCTCTCTCTCTCTCTCTCTCTCTCTCTCTCTCTCTCTCTCTCTCTCTCTCTCTCTCTCTCTCTCTCTCTCTCTCTCTCTCTCAGGCGACTGGGGTGTGGTATTGTTTTGCGATACCCCCTCCTGTTTTCATCTCCCTCAGTTAGTTCTATTCTCACGTAAAAGGTTTTCGTATGTGCTGTTTCAATTCTTTTTCTCCATTATTCTATACTAGAGAGTTTTTCTTCTTTTCCCTACAATCCTTGGGTTTGCTTTTCTTCTCTTCATCTTTTTTCTTGCTCGTTCTTCTTTACATTACCCTTCTTTCTTCCTATATTACTTCCACTCTCCCGCTTTTATCCTTTCTCCCCTCCTTCTTTTTTACTTTCTCCCTCTTTTCTTCTTCATCATCATCTTCTTTTTCCTTCTCCTCCTCTTCCTTCTCCTCCTTCTCCTTGTCCTCCTCCTCTTGTCCTTGTTTTTCTTCCTCCTATTTTCTTCTTTCGTTTTCTCTATATCCTTAGCCTTCTTTTCCCTCCCTCCCCCTTCCTCCATTTTTTTATGCAAGAAAGAATGAACCAAAGACTAGAAGCCAGCAAGATTGTTTCTTCCAAGAATAATTAAAAAAAAAATAACAGAGCCTAATTTGAAGTCCGCTCACTTCGAGATGCCTCGTCACACGGCATTTAAAAGACTGGAGGCCACTGGCAGCAGGAAATACAGACAGAACATGACAGTTCCAGAGTTGACCTGTTGCATATATGAAGGGCTTTGAGTAACGGATAACTCTTCCATTAGAGACCTGGACAGAAATGAGATGAGATTTTCCTGCCAGACGGTTGCTACGCGCCGTCATAGTGGTGGAGGGATGCAAGCAAACAGTTTAGAGGCGCAGTGACCACTGATGTAGCGATAGAAAAGAGATAATGATACAACAATGCTAAGAGGGACAGTGGTTGAAGGAAGCCAGTCAGATGAGGAGACTTAATGGGGAGCCTCCCCACACATGAGAGTTGTACTGTACTCAGGGACGAACAAAACAACTGAATAAAGTCAACAGCTGTGCAGGGGTAAAGGAGGCACGGAGTCGGCTTAGCACACCATAGCTCTTGGAATTATATTTCACGAGAGAGGTAATGTGATCTTTCTAAGATAAATCTGAAGAGAGTGAAACACCATGTGCGTTCAGTGATGATGCAGGACTGAGTTGGGGATTGTTAAAAATTACAGGATACACCTGTGGAAGGCTTTGACGAGTCAAAAGATGTAAGAACTAAGTTTCTGATGCATTAAGAACAAGATTGCTTTCACCCCAATCAGAGGTATGAACCAAGTCAGACCATAGGTGCGCTATAGCTTCATCCTGTTTTAGTTGAAGTACCTACTGAGATGGATGCTGCGAGAAGCGAATGGGAGGGTGAAAGTTGGGGCAGTCAGCGTATGTGTGAATGAAATTAACCCTTCGTTAGTGGGGTGTTTTGGCACCCCCAATTTTTTTAAAAGCTCATATTTCCTAGCCGGTAATTCGAATATTTCTCTCCGTTCCAGTACTCTCCTGATTCAGTGAGGGGAGGGAGCATGTGGATTGGTTTAGTCCTGCCTCTGCTGTAGAGATGGGCACTCCCCTTCCCCCCTGGGGTGTCCAGTCACCCCATCAAACTAACCGTTTAGATGATATTGTGATATAGATTGTTTTTTTTATCTTATTTTTGCTTATTGTTTATAATTATACTGATTTTAAACATCACAAAATGTATTTTCCTGTGTGTGATTACCTGACAAATGAGATATGAGTCTATTTTTATTTTTTTACTGATATTATAATATTGTATTTTGTTATTTTGAATACCCCACAGGACTAACGAAGGGTTAAATATACAGCTTAATGGTCATCCATGAATACAAGAAAGGTTGGTGATAGGACAGAACCTTAAGGAGCACCACCACTGATAGCCAGAGGAGAGGAACGGTGGCCGTCTACAACAGCAGCTATAGAACGACCAGATGGGAAGCTAGAGATGAAGGGACGGACAGACAGATGGAAACCATACGAGGGTAGTTTGGAAATTAAAGATTTATGTCAGGATCGATCGAAAGCCATTGAAATTTCAAGTGCAGTGGGAAAGCTTTCACCAAAGTCCAGAAAGGGGGATGACCGGGAGTCTGAAAGGGAGGTGAGAAAACCGCCAGTGGAGCGTCCTTGATGGGACCCACACTGGTGATCGAAAAGAACGTTATGACAGAAAAGGTGTTCTGACTTTTTTGTTAAGAATAGATTAAAAAGCTTTAAAAATACAGGATGTTTCACCCTTCTTTGGGCCAGGCTGAATGAGAGCAAACTTCCGGGAAGAAGGAAAGACACTGAACAAGTTGACAGACAAAGGTGAAAGAGTTTACCTAGCCAGGATATATGCACATAGGCACAGTTGTTGACAACAGGAGGAACCCCACCAAGTCCATATGCCTTGTTACTACTGAAGTCAGTGACGGCAGAATCTATCTATCTATCTTTTGCCAGACGCCTTAATCCCGTAAGGGGAGGCCACAAACAAATTGCCTCCATGTCACCCGGTCCCCCACCATTTCACTGCCATGCTTCAAGCTCACACCTCCAACTCTCATATGTCTCTCCACTCCATGTTTCCATCTCATACTTGGCCTCCCTCTTCCTCCCCGCCCTCCACCTAATTCATATACACTCTCCTCGTTAATCTGTCGGTCTCCATCTTCTCCACATGGCCAAACCACCTCAGTGTCTTTCTTCTAACGCTTTTTATCATATCGACAACCACACCACAATGCTTCTTCACTTCCTCATTTGTCAGTCTGCCACTTCATGCAACTCCACATGCTTCACTCAAATAACTCATTTCCACTGTTCTTACTCTTGACTTGTGTCCTTCCAACAATGTCCAAGATTCACGTCCATACGTTAGAGTTGGTATCGCAATACTAAAATGCAATGACGTTTTTACTTCCATGCTCATATCCTTATTCCTTATAACTGCTTTCAATGAACCAGCCACCTTTCTTCCTTGTTGTACCCTTTCAAGCACTTCATCCTTTTCACTTCCATCCTGTCTCTATCACACTACCCAAGTAGTTAAATGCACTCACGTTTTCCATTTCCTCATTGTCCAAACTCACTGTACATCCAGTTACTTCATTCTCTCGAAGAACATAACTTTACACTTTCCTACATTCACCATTAGAATCCGTTTATTACACACTCTTCCAGACTCATTCACCAAGTCTTGCAGTTTACCTTCGTCTTCACTTAACTGAGTATCATCTGCAAACAACAGTACAGGGAGTTTCCAAACTTTGCCCTCTCTCATTATAATCGCTCCAACATCCACTGTCCTACCATGTATCTCTATTATAACCCCATTCATATACAGACTGAACAACCCGGGAGACATGACACATCCCTGTTTTAATCCAACATTCAAGCAGAAATATTCACTCAGTTCACTATCCACATGCACTGCAGCCTTAGCCCCCTCATACATACTCTTCATGGCATTGAACAACTTCCTATTTACTTCATATTCTTTAATATTTTCCACATTCCTTGTCTATCCACCCTGTAATATGCTTTATCCAAAAGCTGCGTACAATTTCTTTCCCTTCATTAGAAACTTTTCCACAAAAGACCTAAGATTGGACATCTGATCTACGCAGCATCTTCCCTTCCTAAAACCTCCCAATTCTTTATCAGTTCTTTACCAACAACTCCTCTGTTATTTCCCTAACTCTGTCAACAAGCATCCTGCCATACACTTTCCCTATTACATTAAGAAGACAAGTGCCCCTATGGGTACCACACACTTCGTTTCCACTTTCCCTTTGTGCAGGGGAATACGAGTAACTATACCTGACTTCCAATTCTCCAGGACTCTACCTTCCTCGCAGGCCAACCTGCTCATCTTCCTCATTCATTCTATGTTTCAGCATTTCACCACACACTCCGTCAATTCCTGGGGCTTTCACCATTTGACTTCAATTCTTCCATCCTACTGATTTCTTCCTCTCTTCTCATCTCCTTCCTCCTCCCAGTCATTCCCCAGCCACTTATCCTCGAATCACTTTCATTCTCTTTGTTTAACAGCTCGTGAAAATGTTCTCTATATCTGTTCACATTTTCTCGCCTCTCCACTAGAATTCAACCATTTTTATCTTTCCCTTCCTGACTAATTTTTTCATCACCCTGTCTTACTCTCTTTACCTCTTTCCAGAACATTTTCTTACTTTCCCTCCACTTTACATTCAAATTCCTTCCAAATTCCTCATCTGCCTTCTTCTTACTCACTCTTACTAATCTTAACACCTTTCTCTCCTTCTCTACATGTAACTCTCACTTCTGTCTCTCAACTTCCTCCATGCCTCTGCTTCCCATCCTTTCACTATATGCCTTCTTCTTTTGTGCCACAGCATTTTTCACCTCTTCATTCCATCATGCTGTTTCTTGCACTCCCTTTGGTCTTCTCTTCACTCCATACACTACCACACATACTGCACAGATTTCTTTTGTGGATATCTTGCAGACAACTTCCACTTCCCCCATCTGCTCCAAATCATATTTACTCAATCGCTCCTCCACTTCTCCCTAATAATTTGCATTTTTTCATCGTCCTGCAACCTTTCTACCCTCTTTGTATGGACTTCTTCTTCCTGTCCTTCCCTGCTTCTATTCCTCCTATGCATTTGAACCTTTACTTTCACAACTATCACATGGCGGTCAGAAATTCCACCCCCTCAACCTCTGTATGCTCTTGCATTCATTACATACCTTCTTATTCTGTCATACACACATACATAATTAATCACAGCCTTCGGATTGTTCAGTTCATCAATCAACTTTCTTATCACTCGTCATGTATACCTATGGATCATTTTGTGCCTAAAGAGGGTACTGACTATTCCCATCACCCCCCCCCCCCCTTACACAAATGCCTAGTCGAGCGCTACCATTCTCATCTACTTCTGCAAGCACACCCCACTCACCAACTACTCCATTCACATTCCCTACTTTTCTATTCATATCTCCAATCAAAAACTTTTCCATGCACGTTTCCACATTTGCCCAGAACTCTTCTTTCACTGCACTTGCACGATCTTGCAGTGGTACATACACACACATAGTCTCCCACTTTTGAAATCCTACTGTCAGTGTTACCCATTTAATCCGTGAGCCAACTGATCCATACTCTCTTATGTTCTCCTTCCATCTCTTGCAAACAATAATACGTATTCCTTCTTTTGCTGTCTCATTCTCACATAATCTCATGCATATACTCCATCCTTATTCCCACTCTGTCACATTCTCACCTTATCATTTAGTCTTAGTTGTTCCACAGATGTCCACTTTTGCAGCCTCACCTGGACAATCTCCCTCTCTTCCACCTCACCATTCGCACCCCACAAATTCTATGCCACACTCTGTGTCATGCCCCATGTTCGGTCCTTAATCGTCACATCTTGGTCAGTCATGGACTGAGACTTCTTTTTGTATTTTTAGTAGTTTTCCGGGGAGGGGCACTAACACTCCACCAACGCACTTGTTGTCACGTAAGCAGATCAATTGAAGAAACTTTAATATCAGCCATGAGGAAGTCAGAGGGGGAAAGTGATGGAGGAACAGCAACGGAAGCACCTAAAGTAGAACTGGAGGAAAAGTCTGAATGAAGAGCTCTGGTTTATCGGTAGAAGAAACAGCTACAGAGTCATCATATTGGAAAGGAGGAGAGAAGAATGATGAAGTAAAGTTGTTAGAAAGGTGTTTGACAAGATGCCAGAATTAACTGGATAAAAATTTGATTTGGAGAGTTCAGTGCATTTAGTAAAATTGAAATTATTTTCGGCAAAGCAAAGGACAGACAGCACAATTCCGAGCAGAGATAAAAAAGATACAGGATTCAGGGGTAATTTGGTTGTGGTGCTTTTTGAAGGCCCTTCCTTTGTTGAGGACATCATTAGAACAAGTGTGATAAAACGATTTTTTTCATTAGTCTGGAGAAGAGAAAGGAATATATGCTTCCCTGGCCAAGAGAATAACTTTCATATTGCATGAGGACACTGATGTAATGGCTCTCTGCCATCCAGGGGAAATAAAAGAAGTACAGCTGAAGGCCTCCCAATTAGCAGCTCCAAAATGTCAAAGCCGCCTTTTCCTGGGAGAGGCCAAAGTCCTTAAAGAACAATAGCACAGAATAAAATAATAAATTTGTGAATGGAGGAGTCCAACAAAGAGAAAAGATTAACAGCAGAAACAGAAGGATTAGTTGCAAGGAAAAGGTAAAATATGCTGGAATTGTCTCCAAAGCGGTCAGGGATAAGGGTAGGGTGGTGTACAAGCTGTTCTAGCTCATTAAAGACAGAAAAAATGTAGGCTTGTTCTCCAGGTGGATCAGTGAAAGTACAGTATGGCCAACGGTAGTGATAAACATTGAAATCACATACAGCGGGATATATGAAAAAGGAGAAACTGATAGGATGTACTCCATGTTAAAAGTAAGATAGTCAATAAATTCTTCATAGTCAGTAGAATTAGGAAATAAGTAAACAGCACAAATATATTTAGTCAGAGAAAGAAAGGATAGCCAAAGCCAGAGAGTAGAGAATTCAGAAGATTCAAGTTCAGGAACATGAGAGCAAGATATGTTGTTGCATACATATACGCAAAAGCCACCTTCGGCTTTGAAGTGAGTATAGGGAAACTAGGAGGATACAGAGATAGGTTTACTATCAGTCATCTCAGATAGTTGAGTCTCTGTAAGGAAGAAAAAGTGGGGTTTAGAGGAAAAGAGATGGTGTTCAACAGAGAGAAAATAAGAGGAAAAGCCACAATGGGTGCAGAATTGAAGAAAAGAGTCAGACAGTGGTTCGAAGCATTTCTGTTGGCCGTCACCAGAAGGGCGGATGGTGGGGGCATTTATACCCCCCCCCCCCCTCCCAGGGACTCCGAGGCTTGGTATTGGGATGCCGCTTTTTTTTTCGGTTTAGAAATGGATTTGTGGTCTGTAATATGCATGTAGTTTGGTTTTGACAGAGTATGCCAGTTTACTCTTCATGTTACTATAACACTGAAAAAGTAAAGGGCTAATGAAAGGGGAGCTCCTGCTCTCCTTATCATCAGCTTTCCATCCACCTTGGGCATACTGTCCTGTTCGACAATTGCTACAGTCGACTCCGTTACCACCCAAAGTTGTATATTGTTTCTTGGGTTGCAGGAAAACATTAGGTTTGTCACTCATTATAGAGCCGCCTGAAGTGGAAAGAAGAGAAATAAACAGTGACAGGAAGGAAAGGGAGAAGCAGGAGGAGAGAAGGACAGACACAGAAGCAGAATGACAGAGGTGAAGGAAGTGGTCAGCACTAAATTAAGTGAGTGGATGATGGTCCACCTACAACCTTCAAGACGATGTAAAGGAGCTAATGACGGCATCTCTGTGGTTCACTTAGACTGGGCTTAGCAAGTTGGATTAAAGTTGGCTATGGTAGCGTGGTTTAATTTCGGAAAGAAATTATTATTTTGGTTTGAGCTGCTTAAATTTAGTTTATTTTTCTTAAGTTATTTGGTAAGTATATGGTAGACGTAAATAGTTTTGATTAGATTAAGGTAAGATGGACAAGAATAAGCTGGATTATATTTTACTTCCTTAGGTTTGGAGTATGATGGTTTTCGCTGTATTGGGTTAAGATTAGGAAGTATAAACTGTGTTAGGTTATGTTAGGTTTGAATTATGTCCTAGGATAGGTCTGATCACAGACAAGGTTGCTAAACTTTTTGGCCTGAGTCTCCATTTGAGTATTCAAAAAAATTTCATGTCCCAAAATTCTTTTGAATGAAATTAAATTTTTGCTTAATATATTTTAGTATCGCTATGGTTCAGCAAACTGGTAATTAATTGTTCCTTGTTCTTATAGAGTAGATTGAAACACACACACACACACACACACACACACACACACACACACACGTTCCCAAAGAAGCCATATTTGCTTAGTTACTGGCACATGAGAAGCAGTTTACAAGCAAGATCTGTAAAATGTAACAAAAGAGAAGAAGACAAGAATAAACCACCCACTGTGGACCATAATCATCTTAACATATATCGCCGTGAGAGAAGATTGCTGCGTGGTGGTACTGGGAAATGAGCAGTGAATCAGTTTGATATTATTTCGTGTACAAGACGAATGGGGAGAAGAGTGACAGCAAAAGGGTTAGGGTGATTTAAAAAAAAAATGTCTGACATGTTTAACCAGAACGACATAATACTTGACGGTATAGACTCCGTGTTTCCTTTAAAAAATGTTAAGTATTAAAACATGGCTTCACATCCATTACATCTATCTCATATCTCCCAAAGTGAGCGAACCCCCGATTTGGAACCTTTGTGGTAAACTGTAATTAAATCTTATTGAATACCATATCCTGTGAGATTCCAGGTCATGCTTGGTTCGATTGACATTTGCTGCAATGCTAATGAAATATCTGTTAAAGCGAATTTCAGTACAGGATTACTTTTATAAACGATATTCCTGTGTTCACATACACGAGCGAGCACACACACACACACACACACACACACACACACACACACACACACACACACACACACACTTTTTTTCTAGAGCCTAGTTGCTCACGTATCACAGCTCTTTTTCGGATGTACATTTCCATTCCCATTATCACATTCCAAACCTCTCTCCTTACTCCCACAGACAGAGTCACAGTCATCCCAACATCCCTACACCCAGTGATGCATACACTCACTCCTACTGTCGCCAGCGCACGCACACGCAGTCACAGGCACGCACCTGCCCTCACAGCCCAATTAGCCTGGCCGTTAAGTGGAGCGAAGGCTCAGTAAACACACGGCGATACAATTGGTTTTCACTAGAGCACGGGGAAGTAAAGGTCGAATGGAAAATAGGGACACGCTTTATCCCTGACTGTGTTTGCATTGCCTACCGTTTAGTCTCTCTTCTTTCTCTGTCTTTACGTACATAGTCCTACCTCTTCCTAACTATGCCTGTCTCTGTCCACCTTTATTTCTTGTCCCTCTTGCCTCTCTTTGCATATTATTTTCTTTGTGTCCTCCTTTTCCATTTCTCCTAAACTTCTTCTTCTCACTGCATTTTCCTGATTGTCCCTAACTCTGCGCACTTCCACTGTATTTTCCTTCCTCTTCATATATTTACCTGGCTTTTTTATATCTTTTCTTCTCACCCCTCACCTTCTTCCCCTCGTCCCCCCGTCCTAGGTGGTTATATTTGTGTCTCTCGACATGTTGCTAGCTATTCCTAACATTTTTCCTCTCTGTGTGCCATCCTATTCATTTTGCCCACCCCCAAGTATGTCCCGCCCTTCTTTTATGTAACCCTTCTTTTTGTTCACATTCTGTGATTTCCTTTTCATTTTTTTCTCCACTATTCTATATCTTCTCGTACTTTTCCCAGCAAGGCCTTTTCCCCCTCCCTGCTTTCTCCTTTTGTCTCTCCCACATTCCGCTGTCTTATCTGTCAGTTTCATTCATCTTTGCTTTTACACTCATCCTCATTCTGTCCTCTGCTATGCACTGTCCCTTTCTATGTTTCCTTTCCTAGTAGTCCATATCTGATACTCTTCTGTTTTTATTTTTTTCTCTCTATCCTTCTCGGTTTTTCCTTTTCCTTCCTGTAACCCTGTGCTTCTTCACCTCCCTCCCCTGACTGCCTCTGTGGCCATTCCTGTTAGTCCTGCTTTTCCCATCGCTCTCTTCCTTGTTTCTACTTTCCTTCCATCCCTTCACATTCTTTTTCTCTCTCATTTTCTACCTACTGAATGCATGCTCCCCCCACCACTGCAATATCTCTCTCTCTCTCTCCCTCTCTCTCTCTCAGTCAACCAATTAGTCAGTTTTTCTGTCTTCACCCGCCTCCTTCGTGGTTTCTCCATCCACCTTCCCTTCCCATTCTCTCCCTTCCCCCCTCTGTCTCTCCTTATCTTCCTCTCTCTCTCTCTGTCACTCTGTATCTTCCACTTCTAGCCATTCCTTCCTCTAGTGTTCCTCCCACATTCTGTTTCCTCCTTCCTCATTTTCCCTTCCCTGCCTTCCTGCTTCCCAGTCCCTCATTCTTATTTTTTTTTCTTTTCTCAGCTCTCTAACTTCTTGGTATTTTCAGCCCTCCAATTTTATTCATTCACCACTTTGTCTACCCTTTAAACTTTATCCTTCTTCCTGTCCTGTTCCCAGCCTGCCATTCCATCCCTCCCTTTCCCCCTCTCTGCCTGCTGACATCTCATTGCTCCACAGATGTGCGTTTCATTGACTTTGTCCCTCTTCTTCCTGTCTTATCTTTCCTCGTCAGTTCTGCTTTTTTAGCATCTGTCTCTGTCTCTGTCTCTGTCTTTCACTGGTGCTGCCTTCGTACCCTCACCATCCTGGCCTGCCTCACTTTTGACTACTTTTCATTAGTTCTGCTTCCGCCTACATTTTTTTTTTTTTAAATTCTCCGCCTCGTTCTACAGTATTTGCTATACCCAGCACGCCTATTCCAGCGCTTTTCTCCAATAACGCTTTCTTCATAACGCCATTCTCACTAAAAAAAAGTTTCTCTCCCCTTCTCTCTCACATTCCTGCCTCTTTCTACCCATACTTTTATGACGCTCGTCTCTGCCTTTCTGTCTCTTCCATCCTTATATATTCATGCTGCTCCTGTCTGTTTCGCCAATCTGTGATTACCTTCTTAACCTTTACCTCTCTCTCTCTCTCTCTCTCTCTCTCTCTCCC
>JAGKTI010002265.1:56961-69344 GCA_018397915.1 Birgus latro | reverse complement strand
AATTAGATAGAGACACATAAAGATGAACAGGAGACATAAAGAAACCAAACTGAGGATGGGAAAAAATGATATAAAGAATGAAAAGTAAAAAAATGAAACATTAATTATCCCCAAACCACCCTAACGACCCTTAACGACCCAACCAGGCTGTTAGAGGTGGACTGGCTGAAGGAGATGTGGCGGCCTGACAGTTTCTTCAAGAACGCCAAGCAGGTCACCTTCCAAACCATGACCATCCCCAACCACTACGTCTGGCTACACAAGGATTCGACTATTCTCTATATGGTCAAGTAAGTTTGCTATTGATTTTTGAGGGGTTGGAGGGTAGGGGGCAGCTGAGGGAATGTATGTGAGTGATTGTTGGTCTGTGAGTGAGTTTGGTTGATACTGGTTTGTATTTGGGTGATCTGTGAGTTTAGATGTTTCAGAATGCAAGTCGGCAGAATTTCAGGAGCGATAATTACCGCGGGTGTATAAGGTTGGATCCAGGCCTGAGTGAATATGTGCTGTGTGACTGTGTGTGAAAAGTGGTCGGGGTGATGATGATGATGCTGAATTTTAGAATTGTTATAAGCAATACAAAGGACAGTTTTAGGCATCATGTATGAGAAAGTGGATGATAAGTATATGAATATGTTATGGGGCATATGCACATTTGAGCTTATATACTGTGGATCTGGGGACTGAAACTGATGGTTGTATTTGGTATTTATTTATTTAGTTGGGTGAATCCACACGCCCTTTAACTAACTGAATGTTTTATACTTACGTAACACGCGTATAGCCACCCCTCTCTGTCTCACTCAAAATCCACAAATGCTCTAACTTTCCCAATTACCCTGGCGTTTCTCTCGCTCTCTCCCTCTCTTGAAATTTTAAAAAACCTACGCATTAAATATCAGTAAAATCTGACACTTCACAACTGAAAAATACATCTAATAAGAAAAACTCCACACTTAATCAAAAACCTGAAAAAAATAAATAAAACGAAAAACTACACGGCCGCAGAAAGTAATATATCGACTTCATAAACGCTCAATAATTACATAAACTTTTACCAACGAACTAATGTCATTCTACTTCACTTCCTTCCCAGGCTGACGTTAACCCTCTCGTGCGCCATGAACTACGCCATCTACCCACACGACACGCAGGAGTGCAAGATGCAGATGGAGAGTCGTAAGTACCAACACGGATTTATCTGACGGATTAACGGGGGATTTTGCAGGCACGATGGCTCAGTGGTTGGCGAGTTTGCCGTCCAGTGTGCATGTGCCCTGAGTCTGCGATTCGTTGCCTCGGCTGTGGCAAACACTGAAAGTAGATGTTGGTAGTACATCCAGTCACATACATGTTACATACAGCTACTAACACACTCACACACACACACACACACACACACACACACACACACACACACACACACACCACCACTCTAGTATTAGTAGACACTCATTTCTCATTCGTACTTGTCCAGCAGGAGGAAGGGTTAATTCTGGCTTCTCTCTTCCTCCGAGGGCAGGTCCGGTCCAAATGTAGCTTTTATACAGAATGATACACAGATACACAGGGAAATGGCAAAAGGGTTTTTTTTTTGGGGGGGTATAAACATTTATATTGTCAAATTGGGGATTGCACCGGGAGTTTTAAGATTATTTTATATTTAAACAGTACCTGGAGATTAGAATGGATTACCAGGGAATTACATGGAATTATGGGGGATTAAGGAGGTTTACTTGGAAATTGAGGATTTTCTTAGGAAAGACTGGCTAACTTGGTATTGTAGATAATTACCAGAGGATTATAGAGGATTACTTGGGACGTACGTATAAAGGGTTACTTGGATATAGAGACGTTATTATTTGGCTTAAAGAATACCTATCATAATCAAGATATTACCCTAGTTAACGAACCGGTAATGACTGCGTCACAGTTAAGAACACCGATACCTCTCTTTACTTTGTTGCCTCTTCGCTACTGCCCTCTGTAACGTTTCTCTCCTCTCCCCCCCCCTCTCCCCGTCAGTCTCGCACACCACGGAGGACCTTGTGTTCGACTGGGAGCCCGAGGTGCCCCTGGTGGTGGACGACAACATAGAACTGCCCCAGTTTGATCTCGTTGGCAACCACACAGCCGATTGCACACAGGTTTATCACACAGGTCAGTTGCAATCACGTCAGTCTGTATGGGTAAGGCCGTTTGATGGAGGTTTAGGGTTGACTGGGGTTGTACATGGGTAGATAAAGGTTGTACAGGGGTTGTTTGGGTTTGCCTGAATTGGTGTCATTTTCTTGAAACCTTTTTATATCCTGAACAACTAAAGTCACACGTGATGGGATGTACTGAACCCAGGAGTGAAAGAAAATGTGCTTACAACACTTGTAAATTTCACTACCACACTACCCGATACCTCCATTATTCATTTCTCTTCTCTCCTTCTCCCTCAGGTAACTTCACATGCCTGGAGGTGGTGTTTCAACTCCGCCGTCGACTGGGTTACTACCTCTTCCACACCTACATGCCCACCTGCCTCATAGTTATCATGTCGGTAAGTGCCAGTTTTAACATTACCTCCAGTTCCCTTACAGTACCGTACATCTATTATGTAAAGCGTTTTCTGTCTTTATATCCAATCTTCTTCATCTTTTCCGCCTGTTTTCAACCTTCCACCTACTATCAAACAACCTCCAACCTAGTTTTTCATTTACTGGTAATTGCAATCTTGTTCTGAATGATCAACCAGTTTTTAACAACTACATTTCAGATCAATTATCGGCCCATTTCTACCTGACTTTTCACCCATTCTAACGTTCACCCCATTACTCTTCATTTTCAACCATTTTTCGTTTAAATTTTCAGTGGGTGTCGTTCTGGATCAAACCCGAGGCCGCCCCTGCCCGTGTGACTCTGGGCGTGACCTCACTGCTCACCCTTTCCACCCAGCACGCCAAGAGTCAAGCATCCCTGCCTCCTGTCTCATACATCAAGATCATCGATATGTTCATGTCCACCTGCACTGTGTGAGTATTGTCTACGTGTCGACTTATCAATTATCTACATCTTTGTTTTTATCTCTATCCCTCATGCACGTGATTCAGTTTAGCTTTCTATTTGTCTATCCACTGATTTTTTTTCTTTGTGTTCTATTATTTTCCTTCATACAGCCCAAGCTTTGCTTATGTCTGCCTCCTTCTTACACAGGTATACCTTTGTGGTATCTAATTCACCCAACTTAGAGCAAATAATAATCCCCATTATCATGTAATCAAACAGTTAGACTAGTCAATAAATATATTAGCAGGCAAACCATTAACAGCCACACTAGCTACCTACTAATAACCAAACCACTCTAACCACCCTAACTGCTGCCCAAGATCTTGAATTTGGCACTCTGTTATCTTGTTTTTGTTCTCCTTGGAGGGAATTCTTGATGACTCCTGGCCTTTGGTTCCTTTACATGAAAAAACAATATATATATCACCTCGTTTGCTTGCAGGTTCGTGTTCCTGGCCCTAATGGAGTACGCTTTGGTGAACATCGTGCTGGGGGACGGGCCCGAAGTGCCGCCTAAGAATAAGAAGGGAGATCAGCACAAGGGCTTCCCGCACGTCTGTCAGAGCAAGGTGCTTGTTTGGGGATTTGACGGGTTATCGGGGATTGTATGAGGTTAATGGGGAGTTGTACAGAGGTTTAGGGGAGCTGCAAAGAATTTTGTGGGATGCTTAGGCTACAAAGGGAATTATGGTGCTACAAGTGGATATGGTATGACTGATATTAAATAGGATTTATAGCGTAAAAAGGGTAGAGAGTTTCTAGGCTGTTTATTTGTCTAGGCCAGGGAATTACGATTTACAAGGAACTGAAGGGTTTACTTCGGGTTATCGAGGAATTATTAAGTCATTTATGGAGCATAACGAGATATTTTTATGTCTTAAAATCATTTATAATCTATTATAGTTTTGTGTTTTTCTTTGTCCATATATCACCTCATTTTCTCTGTTTCGTTTCCAGGAAAACGGTCGTGTTGCACTGGCAACCCTGGGTCCGTCGGCCTTCCCATCACGACCCCACGAGCTGCACGACGACCCCATCTACCCCCACGATCCTCCACCACTACCCTCCACCATCACTTTGGCCAACCCCACCCCCATCCGCGGACCGACCCTCCCGCACCACCCTCTACCCCACCCCATCCCGCACCATCCACACCCACACCACCACCACCGCCCACACATGCACCACTACCCACACCACGAACCCGCCCCACCTCCACAGTATCTCCCCCACCCTCCTCCGCCCATGAGGCACCCCCACCCGCCTCCTCAAGGGTATGGGGACCTCCTCTACCCCCCACTCCCAGCCGTGCCACCCCCACCGCCCCCTCCCGCCCGTATGCCTGGCCCCACCCCTGCACAGAAGAGAAGGGCAAAGGCGATTCTTGTGGACAGGTTTTCTCGGGTTTTCTTCCCCTCTACCTTCGGCCTCATCAATGGCATTTACTGGATAATCTTCTGGCTCTACCTATAAGATTATTCGAGTGTATGTGGATAATTTTAGGGAACTAGGAATAATAAATGTGGCTCTACCTTTAAGAACATTCGGGTGTGAATAATTTAAGGAAGTACTCAGAGAAAACAGTAATAATTCTGGCTATACCTTTAAGATTATTCAGGTGTATGTGGGTAATTTTAAGGACAGTGGCGAAATAATGTAAAAATCACTTGGCTTTATCTTCTGCAACACTAGGTATGGTATATGGATTATTTTAGAATGGTAGGAACTGTGTTGACAAACTTTTGGCATTGATTCGGGCACATTAAAATGAATAAGTACGTCAAACTATCACAGGAACTGATAAACTTATACCGATACGTAACTTTACCGGTACTTAAATTATTATAATTTTATAAACAGTTATTCCGTAATTATTAAAGAATATAAGGTATGATTTTTCAGTACCGGTAGCTGCGGTATTTCTGGCATATTCAGCATATAGTGTCCACATCAAATATTGGCATAATCGGGTAGGTAGTTTCCAATATAATGGACGTAGGCTATTTTTCATTAGTAATTACCGTGTATTGAGATTCCACGAAATCAAATATTCCTGTTACGGTTATAATTCTGTTTATCAAAATTATCTTTAATTTAAAATAGAGTGCATTTATAGAAAAAACCAGAGGGGCACTCAGTGGAGCGCATCTCTCCAACAAGGGCACTGTAATTTCTAAACCACTAACCAGATTGGTCCCAAAACTTTAACGACAGTTCCCTGGGACAAGGGCTATCTACCACCCAATTTGGTCCAAATCTCTTTTAGTTTTTTAGTAATCCTGCTAACAGACAAACAAACAAACAGGGGTGAAAACGTACTCTCCTCGAGAAATACGTCAACGGACCTAAGGGGTTGAGGAAACAAACAATAGAGAAAAGAAGGATAAAAAGAAATGATGGTAGGGCGGAGAAAGAACGACCAAGCCCGAGATGAAAAGATAATGGTGGAGTACTGGTGTGGTCACAACTACTTATCCACCTTATTCTGACAGCTAAATAATGAGGCTTCAGTGACATACCCCAGTGTTACAGCCTTCCAAACCCAGCATTTTTTTTTTTTTTTAGAATTTTATGCAGGTATGTGTGCCCTAGTGGTTCGACAAAAGAGTGGATAGGCTACATACGGTATTACTGTCGCAGCTGCACATGAAGGAGGGGTGGCTTCGAGTGGTGGTAAATGTTGACAGAAATATGTTTATATCTCTATCGCCCTGAATGAACTCTGGGATCAGGTGTCTGAAATTTATATACCTATAAGGAATAGACATAACTACCCCAGTTCATCGTAACAGTAAAATATAGTGTAATTCTTCATATACCAGGGTATGATATTAATGTATGACATAATCAGGTATAATATAGGAGTGTTGAGCCCTCTAATTATAGACAAATTATACAAGTACACTGATATTATAGACTAAGTTGTTTTCTATGACCCAATGAGGTATAGGCTAGTTATAAGCATTTCTATAGTGTATGCGATTAATGATAGGCTAGGCGAATAACTTTTTATAATTTTGAGTTGCACATTCTCCCTGTGAGATGATATGTACGATTATAGTAACCCTCTTATCCTCCTCCGACTCACTGTCAGTTGAAATATACCGTATGACGTTAGCTGGAAGATGTACTAGACTTGTCCCGACCATGAGAGGGTTAAGGAGATTATACATGCATAGTCAGGTACAGCCAATTAAATTCTGGATAATTTTTTGGCTGGACCTGTGCGATCATTCAGGTGTTGATAATTTTGAGATTTAAGGAACTGATTGAAGTATTTGTGGGTTTGTGAAAGTATGATAATTGTTAGAGTAGTTGTACATAATAGAACTTGTACTACAGATGGATTTTGGGTGATATATACAGAATTTGAATTATAAATGTATAGGATATCAATGTAATTAGCTATAAAGAATATGTCTGATGTAAATGTCTTACCTACAAGAGCGCTGGCCGTTCTGTTATAGGCTGTTATATAGTTGTAATACATGTCACACATCAATTATTCATCACTTGGGTAGTTATAGGGACAGGATTATTCACGTTAGGACACTGTTGTTCGCCCCTGGTTCACTTTCATTCATCATGCATCCATCTTCATCAGCAGTCGTTCAGCTTTTCCGAAATGCATTGATTTCTTCCCGATTTATTCATCGTTGTTACTCAGCATTTAGTACTTCTCCTCATACATGTTCATTTTATTAGAAATTATGCACCTTAATCAGTAATTCACTTTCGTTCTTTTTCACCCACCATTTACTCTTTCTTTTTTAAAATTATCTTTTAATACTCGACTCAGTATTCTTCACTTCCTTTCACTGTGTTTCATCCATCAACGTTTTCTCATTCTTGGTAATGTCCGAATATTTATTTATCTATTACTAAATTCTCCATTTAACCCCATCCTTTTTCATATCCATTTACGTACTTTCATTCACTTTGGTATTTTAAGTTATTCATCGTGTTTATTCATCCCTTTACCCACTTCCTCATACACAGCCTCATCCATACTCATTCTCTCTCACAACCAAGTCACCCTTTCTCCCCTTTTTAACCCCAACTGTTAAATATCCGTGTTTTGCAATCGATGTAACATTTTCCACTCAATAGATGGCGTTGTATGACGTTTTCTGTACATTTTTTAGCACAAACTATTGCAGTGTTCTGAAATGGCAAAGTTTTGGACGATTTTATGAAGGTGCTGGCGCGGGTTTGAATTATTATCAGCGTCCGATTTGGATTTTTTTTTTTTTTCTGAGTAGGATTATTGGTGCATATTCAAACCGCTTCTGATTTATTTTTTATTTTTGTAGGCATATCATAATATTGTGCAGATACCAACCAAACATTAGGCTGCATGGAAATTACCGTACTTATCAACACGATAGGCTATATACACAGAGACTTCTTACACTGATATTATTCACTGTATTTTTACATAGTTTACTGGAGTACCATGCATATTTCAAGAGTATGATTTTGTGGAAACATACATACACTAAAATCATGTCTATATTTACTAGTATACAATGGGCGCACATAAATTTATATATCTATAAGTTGTATCAAGTGATAACTGCAACTTTGTATTGAAGTTGTTGTTGCTAGTTTTGAAGCTGAAAGAGTAATCGAGTTAGGACTATTTAGTGATTCTCATCGGTTGTTCTAGTAACTGGATGCCATTGTGACTGGTTGCCGTAAGCTGCTGTAGTAAATGGTTAGTAGACAAAAAAGATTACACGTCGATTTTGTAACATCTACCATGGATGTTTTCAGAGTTGTCAGTTTTGAAGCCAAGCTACTTTTTTGGCAAGGGATGTGATATATGCATTTTCAGTTGCCGTAGTTGACGAACTGGTTAGCTACGGGACAATTTTAGGACACCGAGTTGCCAATTTTGCGTGTGCAGCTGTCATATTTGGAACTGCCAGTTATGCACTTGAAGCTGCCAGTTTCGTGTTTGAAGTTGCCAGTTTTTGCCACTTTGAAGAAGCCACGTTTGGCACCGTATCGCTATTTGCCATTTTTGTAACTGGACAATTCGGAGTTGCCGTTCAGCCTCGCAAGTTGTAGGTTTTAGATTCAGCCTCTTCAGTCCGATGACGTATGTTTTTCACGCAATTTTACTCCGTTCTAAGACCTTTTCAGTTGGAGGGATTGGACATCCTTCGTCAAACCCTTCTCTACGAAGGTGTTCTGATCTGAATGAAATCTTCTGGAGGTAGCGTGATTAAATCCAATTACACGTCATCGTGGTGAAGAGATAAACGTTGCCGTGTAGCGAGTGATACTGAGAAATGTTCTTATCGAGTTGCCATACTGGTTTGTGACGTTGAAATGTTTTGCTTCCTACAGCTGCCATGTTTCAAGTAGACGTTTAATCACCTTGAAATTGTTCCGCGTTTGTATTTTGACGTAAAAAGATGTCCAAGCTTGCCATTGGGGAGCTTCGAAGTTGACATTTTTTGCACTGAGTGTTGTCATGTCCACACCTCCAACCAAAAGTTTTTATACCATATGCTGCCACGTGTGCAAACCATTTCAATGCGATGACGTATTTCCTATTCTTGCTATTTCAAGGTCCTTATTCAGCCTAGGAGAGATTTTCGTACTGAAAGGGTTACTGCCAACCGCCACTACTGCACAACCTTCCTAAGTTGATGGAAAGTGTCTGGCAGTAGCAAGACCTAAACAAACATCATCGTACTGAAGGGGAGACGTCTTTTTAATTCTTGCTACCCACAGGCACTGTATTCAGCATATTAGGAAGAGGACTGTTTTCTGCCCACCCTTGACTGCGAGAAGCCTCCCACAAGTTGAATAAAATTGCCTGCAAGTGGCAGGAATGAACTTTAATGGTTCATCGTATTAAAGAGGATTACTGCCACTGAAACGTCTGTACTTGCCATGTAAGTCCAGAGTTGCCGAGGGAAGTGGCTATGTTAACTGTTATTTCAACCCTTCACTATGACGACGTACTGTTATAGTCTTGCCACCACCAGACGATTTCTTCGGCCAAGGAGTGACCTTCGGAACTGCAGAAGAAAGATTTTAGTCTTAACCACTCTACTGCTCGAGTTGAACATAGTCTTTTCGTAAAATCGTCTGGTAGTAGCAACATGAAACTTCAGTCATCGTAGTGAAGAGGTTAAAGGCCCTAAAGCTGCCACAGATTGTTATATTGTTGTCAAGTTACAAGTTGTCATTTAGTGTTGATAACATTACTTCACAAATTACCCCTTACTTCAAGGATATAGTTTGTGATAAGCAGCACTAAACCCTTGACTACGATGACGTGTCATTTTAATCTGGCTGTCAGACAATTTTACTCAAGCTAACAGACCCCCAAACCTCTATCTAACCCCACCAAGTCGACAGGTTTCCCTTGAACTGTACAATACCGTCTGGGGATAGCAGGCAGAATAAACTTTAACATGTCACTGTAGTGAAGGGGTTAAATACAAATCATCGATTAGCCTACCCATTTTTCTGGTTATCCAGATATAGTCTAATTTACCAATATAAAGAGGAAATCCTCCACCACTCGATTAACTTATCTACAGTAATTATTAATTTACTTGTTTTGATGTTGCACGTGTCGGGGTCATCACCAGGCTTGTCCGAGATTCCGACAATACGCTTAGTTTGCCTCTTGCCTCGTGGACAAGACGGTGTTAGGCCTATGAGGCTGGCTGCCCATGACATCTTAGACTGAAAAGTGCTATTGCCGTGTGAAGTGCGATCATGTGGCTCCTGTCTCTACCACAGAGTTAGAGCCCCATTGTCCGGAATCTCAGACATGCCTGGCGAATAGCAACATACCCTTCATTTTGCAATATTGCAAACAGCAACCAGTGCAGGGAACTGGAACATCACGTGGGACGTACGAACTCCACAAGTGCCAAGTTTCAGTGGCATACCTCAATACTGAGGCTGGCTGTGATCCTTAGAAGATAAAAGTCATTTTTTCCTCCAACTTTTGACACCTTTTTTTCTTTTCTTTTTTTCCTTCTATGCTAGTTTCATTTCGAAATGTAACAGATAATTTACTTCAGAAATGCATGTATTTCATGTAAAAATTATAGGGATAAAATTTGTGCCATGTATATATACATTTTTTAACCACCAAAGGTATGTCCAGAATCCCGGACATGTCTGGGGTTAAAGTACTAATTCCAACCCTGGTGATTAAATGTTGCTAATGAGCTTTTGGCCCATTATAAACGGGATTATAATTTGGTCTCGCAGGATATATACGGAAAAGAAAAGAGTAAACTCGGAATCTTAATGGGTCGTGTTCAAATCACATACCGATCCGACTGCTGGGCAGTCTGCTTCCCTCTTATTCCTGTTCACCCAGTAGTACAACTGGGGACTTGGATATATATATAAATAACATCGACAGTTACAGGTCATGCTCTTTGGGACGATTAACTGTCAGACGTACACAGTCTGCCTTAATGACCATCATGCAGTCGATAAATATATTCCCTCTTCCTCCACTCCCAATTATCCACAAACTAACCAACCAACCATCATACTATACGGATCCCTTTAAACTCTGAACATTCAATTCCATTCTTTAAATCGAGAGAATTTCAGAGTCCGTTATTTACCACATTAGTGAGCTAAGCAGAACAGGATGCGGGATATTTACTGTCTTATTTTTGTTGGTTCCTGCGGGACCAGATTTATGGTATCGGAATCCATCAGCCAATCACCTCCTTGCCTTGCTATGACGTCACCGATAAACACAACCACTAACACCATCACGCAGCCACCTCACAGCCTTGTTATGACGTCACCACATCACTTTCATTCATCAACGATTCATATCCTAACCTCGTTATGAGCATCACATACCTCTCTTTTAGCCGAATTCCCCCCCCCCTCCCAACCTCGCCATGACTTCACCTACGAACACAGCCAATATATGGACACAACTGTAACCCTCAACCAATGACGCCCTAGCCTCGCCATGATGTCACAGACTAACATTCCCATCAGCCAGTCAACGTCTCACCTTTGACGTCACTCGTGAACACAGCCAATCACCTGACACTTCAATCTCACACTTCACTATACAAATTCGTTTACATATATGTATTTATGTATATAACTCGGGATAACTTAGTGTAAAATGAGAGGACAATAGATTATGCATTATTGAATAAGCACATTGTTGACCAATTATAGTCGATTATTATTATTATTATTATTATTATTATTATTATTATTATTATTATTATTATTATTATTACTATTATTATTATTATTACTGTTATGTAGGTCTTAACAATTAATTAGCAACCATTCTGCAATTGTTTGTGATAATTTTGTAATATACATACCAGTATGTATAACAGTAATGCAGTAGTTAGATATCGCAGCGCATCATTTCGTCCATAGCAACTATCGTAATTATTCCATTTATAGATCATTCTGAAATATATTGATATTTTTTTCTCAGAATAACCGTTATTCTGTACATCATTCTATAACGTTTAGCCCTTAATGACACACGAGAGAGAGAGAGAGAGAGAGAGAGAGAGAGAGAGAGAGAAACTAATGCTATTGTATTTAATAAAACTATTGATCTTACAAGCAATTTCATTTCACCTATGTTTTATGCAGAGGGGGGGGAGGAAAGTGCGAGGGAGAACAAAGGAGGAAAGTGCAAGGGAGGCAAACATATAATGACACTACAGTCTACTCTATGAAAAGGGAAAGGACTAGTGAGACCGAAAAAAATAATAATAATAATTCATTCGACTCCACCTGGTTGAGAAGAGCATAGCTTTCGCGGAGCGCCCCCTTTCAGGCATTTCTCTACCTTGCTAGTGAGTGTAGATAATGCTAGTCATTACAACAATTAAAGAAAAAAAAAACATTAACACACATCGGGGCAACAATAGTACTGTACTGAAGATGGCACCGGACGATTTTATTCATCTTTGTGTGCCAAAGAAGTCTACGCGGTAATACAGTAGTTAACATTAACCCCTTCAAAATCTGAAAATAGCTATATACCTGTTTTATCTTAAACTGGCCCAAATTTTCGTTCTTTTGCAGAATACTGTATTTCACGTAATTATGGCAGAAAAAGAATAGACAATGTAACGGCTCCACATGCCTTCCATAGCACTTTTTTTTTTCCTCGTGGCTAGTATCATATGCTGGTATGGGTCTACTTCCAAGACAAATTATTCACGGAGGAGGGATCTCAATTTTAGGCCAGGTTAGAAGAAAAGGAACATAGTACTGGTAGCTAAATACTCCATTCCACAACACCAGACGATTCTAATCAAGTGAGTTAGTCAAATTATATA
>JAGKTI010002265.1:33916-51970 GCA_018397915.1 Birgus latro | reverse complement strand
TAAGAGGGGGGGGGGGGGGGGGGGGGGGGGGAGGGGGTGGAGGGGGAGGAGGTGGTGGTGGTGGTGGTGCTGGAAGAGTAGGCTAGGTGGGTGTGGTACTCTGGCGGTAGTAGGTAGGTCGGTGAGTTCGGTGGGTGTGTGAGTTGACAGCAGTAATAGTAGTAGTTGCAGTAGTAGCAGTGGTGGTGGTGGTGGTGGACAGGCAGGTGGGTGGACTGGTGGTGGGTGAGTGGATGAACCGTGGTGCTTAATGGGTAGGTGGACTGCGGTAGTGGTGGTCGATATCGTGAGCGGGTAGGTGGATGGTTGTGGCTATGATGAGGGTGCGTGGGTGGATGGTGTTACTGGCCTTGGGTGGTGCAAGACGGATGGTAATGGCTGCGTCAACGGCGGCGGCAGCGGCAGTGGTGTTTATGGTAGTAAATTTAAGCTACTCAGATCATTAGGTTAATCTCAATCCTTTTCAAACTTTTCCAAATTAGCACACATGTCCAGCATAATTATAATAAATGTTGCTTTAAAATTTTCCTTACCTTAGATCCTCGCGAGATGAGTGCACTGATCACTTAGCACAATCGCACATCTGGTAATGAAACGTCGCCATACTGTCACTAATTACAAACACGGTTTGCGTATGTCTATGTTAAACAACATTAAAATGGGCTCACGACACCAAAGAGTAAGTGAACAAACTTCATTCAATTTACTGTCACGGTTTGCGTACGTCCACATTAAATATGATCTGCTAATGGTGGTATTTAAATCCACTGATCACACTCACTCAAACCTGTCACACTTGTACGTCACTTTATAAGCTCTTAAAGTAATTCTCTTACACTTATAGTCACGGTCTGCCAATATTACACTCAATATCGTTACGGTTTGTTGTTGTTTTAGGCCTTTAGTCTTTCAATCCCGCTCTTGTCAGCACACACACGTTAACACTTCTAACTCCAGCCGGCGAATGACGGCGTGCCAGGCGTGGTCGCGAAATTAAGAACCATGGTTGAAATAAAGATGCTCTTATTTTCGCTTTCGTCCCGTATTTCCCATCTATTTTAATTCTCAATTGTACCATATCAACGGTAAAATATATTATATAAGGGTTACCCTTAATTACTCCAGAAATACTTTACTAATGGTACAGTAAATTGATGCTTAAATGAATCGTCGCTAATTTCAGGTACGGGTGGTCACGAGAATCCTCCCTGAGGGATTGCCAAGCCTTGAACGAAACACAAGAAATCCTCCTTGCATTTGAGTAGACTTTTAATGAAATATCATATATCTCAGTATTCTATGGGCATTAGAGTCTTCCCTGTCTTACAATATCTTTCCGTTCGTTGTTGGTGTTAATGTGTTAGAAGTATTTTTTCGTTGGGACTGTCAATTACATTATCTTTGCTGACGATTAATGGTTAGTGAACAATAAAGTAACCGAAAAATAGGCGATTTCTTGGTTTAATAGGTGAAATTTCTTCGTTCCAGCAAATTATTTACCTTTCTTCATCATCATCATCTCTCTCTCTCTCTCTCTCTCTCTCTCCCAGTCTTATTTTGGTGGATTAACTAATTTTTAATAGCTATATATAGACAGGATGTTACATAGGTAAATAAACGAGAAAATAACCACACGGACATAAAGATGGCCATGTTTCAAAATAGGCTCTCAGCTCCGTCTGTGTAACCGTTGATATACTCAAACATTCCGCGAGGAGACTGCACAACATTTGGCCAGTGTGAGGAGTGGTAATAGACAAGATGAACACTGAAGCAGAATTCAAAACCATTATCTTTGTGGAAACAAGGGAAGCAAAGAAAAAGTGAGAAAATTATGGATGAGTGACAAAAAGTTTTCACATAACCCTCTCCATATTAATAGCTATGTTTCTGAGTAATCATTGCTACACCCTGGCAGGTATGATATCGCAAGCCTTGACTTTTCGAAAAACATCAGTGCCTGATCCGAATTCATCTGCGCACCCGTCTTATCCTACACCGTCTGCAAATTAATCAGTACTGATAATGACTTCATAGCCATGAATGACCGTGTGTAAGGTGAGGTCCTTAACGCTAGGGTCAGCACATCCCCACGCTTCTTGGGTGCAAACATTAGCTCAAACTGCGCACATCATCCAACACAACACCTACTGCACAAACTCCATTCGGCGTGTCCCATCTCATCTGTGCGGTGGTTTTTTAATTATGGCTCTCGACCTCTGGGGTGGTCATTAAACCATATTAATATCTATTTATTTTTTTCTTTTTTTATTTCATGTTTCTTATTAATTTAATTTGATATTTAAATATTTTTAATATATCCTTTTTAATAATAATAATAAGCTAATAACCCAAGGCAGCTAAGCCAAAAAAAAAAAAAATCTAAACCTTACTTAAATCCTTAAACTCATGGTTAAAATAACCTCTACCAACAGAACACCATCAACTGCAAATGTGTAACGCCTTTCTACAATACACACCCGCACTCATCACCTGGTGACTGTCAGACGAGGTACTGTAATAATATAGGGACATCAATATATGAAAGAGAGCTATTCGAGTCAGGAACTGTTCTGGATACGTCAACTGTCGGCCCTAATTAAGAAAACGTACAGATGCAAAAGAGTAATATTTGCACAAAACGTGAAATACTCGCCCAACTGAACACCATCGACTCTACGAGTATATTGCACACTTGAACTCATCACCTGGGCACTGTCAGGAGAGGCATGTGATTTAATATAGTGGACATCAAAACAAGAAACAGAACAGTTAGAAGCAAGGACTATCTCAAATACGTCAACTGCCAACTCAAATTAAATAATGCGCTATACACATATTTACAACCGATAAAAACCATAAACAACACGGTATAAAAAGTCTCATTAATCTGATAAATCCAGTCTCCCTCAAGAATGCCATCAATTTATCGGAAACAGCAATATCCCCATCACCCAGGGTGGTTGAAAGGTTGAGGAGGATGTCTGCTGTGCCGCAGTAATTAATAAGTGACTCGTATTCACGAATAAATGGCCGACAGCGCAGTATGACATGACCAGTAAATAACACCGCACCACAGATGTCACAGTGCGTGGAAATCGTCTTTCGATATATAGCAACATATGAGTGATAAATGCGGAGTTCATCTGTAACCATGCCAGTATTCTTTCTTCTAGGCGACTGGAATGATCTGGAGTGTCCCAGTCGCCAAGGAACGGTTTAAAGGTTGGAATATTCAGTCTGATCCACTGATCCTGCCACAGAAGAATTACTAATTTCTTTCCGAGGCAAAGACTAGACCGTGGATCACGAGGAACGTCCCAAGCCTCCTTGAGTTCCACGGCCGACTTGCAAGTAAGTCAGCCTGCTCACTGCCATAGGTACGACTATGGCCAGGCACCCAGATCAGTGTGAAGGACTTATCTCGTGAATGCAGTTTATTAACGATGCGGTCCTGGATTTCACGAGAATCCGTGGTGCAAGAGGCAATTGTCTGAAGGGCTCACTTTAAGTCTTAAAATATGACAAATGAGTCATGTCTAGAATTAAGAAAATAGTTTATGGTTTTGTCGATAGCAAAATGTTCAGAAATAAACAAAAATGTATGAGTCGTCAACCGAAACCTGAGGAAACATTGTCAACCACACACTAGCACCTACACATTCACTCGACTTGGAACCATCGGTGTACAAGTGGTGGAATCCCAAATGACGTACAATGATGTTACGAAACAAGTGGTGAACCTCCGCCTCCGGCGCCTTGGTCTTCGGTGCTGGGAGACATGAAACATCAAGAGCAAAGTTGGGTGGCTCCGAAGGCGCTATGTTTTTATACACCAACTTCAGTCTGGGGGCATTAAGTCCGTAATGCAGTCAGCTGTACGTCAGGATCACCTACCCCCCTGAAAGGGGGTGTCCGCCATAGCAACCACCTCCCCCTCACGGGGTAAGTGGGAAGAAAAAGAAAAAAAGAGCGAGGGACATTATACCCAGCGAACAAATGCCTAACATGAAATTACCCTCTCAATCCACTCTCGGCGGGACGCATCTGTGTCCATTCACACCCCAGAGCGGTCAATGGGGGGACCACTCCAGATGTAAGCAAAGGAAATCTCAGTAAATAGATATAGACACCCACCGTATCTCTATATGAGAATGGAAGGAAAAGTAGAACTAGCTAACCTAACTGAAATCCACCCAATAGGTGTACAAAACCAATGCCGGTGAGGCAGCCCTGCAGCTTGAGTAAAGCAAGACCCGCAAGTCTGTACCCTCCACAACCATGCATCAAAGTCCCGTGAGGCTGACTGACAATGACAGTTAAAACTTTGCCTCCTTTGCCTGTGTACGAACCCAAAAAGGTCTAGCCACACACTGAGGACTTACTCGGACATATTCTGATGCAGTTTTGTCTGATCGTGTAGGCTGAGATAATAGATGGAAGAACATCCCGTTTCACTGAACCACGTTCAGGATATCCGTTTTTTCAACGCCAAACATAATGTAGACGACAATGAGAAACGGAATGTCTAGAATGGGGTCTGTGAATTGAGTTGGTGTTCTTCCATTTTACCCTGGCATACACGATTGCATTACTGTACAGTATCTGTATCAATGTGTCCAATTTCGACCTCGCTGTGACGAGGCGTACCGCTTTCGAACTGTCTGATGAAGCAGTGAACATCCTCGCCATCGAGGAGGAGGGGGGGGGGGTTGTTTTCGGTCGCTTACCCATGCTCGTTGCCCGAACCCTAGCATCAACAAGGTCTGGGTGCTACATATTTGGGATAGAGACTTGGAAAAACTTGAACTGCTTATGAAATGTTCATGCATACTCATTAAACCCCGTCAGCCCGAAGAGATATTTTATATTAATTTCTCGTTACCTTCAGGTGATTTTGCAGTTCATAAAAAGAAATCATTTGCTGAAGGAATTTATCTGTTACACCGCCACTACACACAGACTCTCCAAGATTAACGAAATCGTCTGGAAATCCAGATCCACGCAGTTATGGCTGACATACGAGTCTCTGCAATGTTGTCTACGCAACGGGTGAACCTCTTGTGTTCAGACGTCTGGATTCGGAGCGACTTACTGGTGTACAGTACGGAGGGTAGGGGGAGGAAATGTACTGGACAATAAAATAAAATCTGCTGTTATACAGTACAGTATGTAATACGTCAGAATACTGACAATGTAATAAGTAAAAAGTTGCAATTGCCAGCGGTATCCTTTTTAGAGGAAGGAAACATTTGTTAGCTATTAACTGTTCAGGGCTGGACAGGTGATTCAGCGCTATGTCAAAACTACTGTCCCCAACTCCCACGCCACTTGCTCACACACAAACAATCCTTCCACTTTGACTTGGTTACCATTTTTCGCTTCCCCGCCTCCTACACTCTTCACTATGTGAAGGTTAAATCTGCCATATTACTGTAGTCATTTAACGATATTACTGTGACATACTTAACATTTAAGGGGATAGCGACTCCTATCTTGTATTGGTAAAAGTGACATTAAATACTACAGAACGACGACCTTTTTTTTTTTCTTTTTTTTAGCAGAACATTTTTTTTTTAAAGCACAACATTTTTTTTTTACTGCTGACGGAGGGTGTCTTATTGACAGTGTTGTTAGTAAAAAACATTCATGACTTTCTCGATGATAAATAGGTGGTTCGACTATGATCTGTAAATTATACCAACTAACTCCTTCACTCGCTACTTTGCCTTGTGAAAATTATTTGCTTTGTGAGCTATCTCTGAAACTGTACGATGGCTTAATCGTTATATCGTACGGAGGAAGATCCTGTCTATTCCAGCCTTTCAGATCTATTTTCGTTGTACTATCACTTCTTTTGACTGTCACCAGTACCTTTCCTTGGACGGACTTCCTCGTTCTGCCCATTCTGCTCATCAGTCAGCGACACCAGACAGTGATAATTACAAGACCTGTTGCCAAACATCCACATAATTCTTCATACTTAATTCAGTGAGTGAAATAAAACGACTGTCCATGTAATTTCGTCCACTCCAAACATTAACAGGAATTAATATTTCTTTGTGAACCATAGCGTAAGGCTTATTTCCTGTTAAAATTAATTCAGGAGGATATTTATTTAAACAAATTTATTTATATTTAATTTGATGTGTCTCAGAAGTCCATCTATCCTCCTCAGTGACAACCCTCAGTCCGTCTGGCATGGATATGACATGTAGTGGACTGATCAAGAGTCTGGGTCATTAGTTACTCTGATGGCCGACCCCTCTTTGGCTCCCGCAGTAAACGGTGTTACCATATATATTTTCTTTTCAGCAGCACTACATAAAGCATTAACGACATCCAAACTTTGTTACCCTCACTAAATCTTAGATCACCGATTTCCTTGTGGCTCTTGATTCACTTAGTCATTGCTGTAGGAAAGATGCTAAGGGGCTGGTCAGTGTTGTGAGGGCGCGGCCAGTTCCACAAATGGAGACACTCTTTTTTATGTGTCCGACTCTGGGCATAGGCTTTCTCAGCCTATCAAGGCCCAGCAGTCCTCCTACATACCATACACCTCTACATGTCACCACTAGCACCCACCGTCCATATTGAATACATGCTAGGGCTGTCTCATACAGGACTGGTGTTATGGTATTGGTGGGGGGTATTTTAATGACATGTCGGCGGATCTTCTGGTAGATCAGTAAAGCCTGATTTAATGAAATTCAAATCCTTAAATTGTTCCCTGCCCCAGCAGGGATTTGCACCTTGGTCCGTTAGGACTGCAGGCCACCTCTCTACCGATTGAGCCACCGCCTCCCCCTAAAGCAATCCTGGTTTTATCTCCTTGGTGTAACCACCAAGTGAAAGAGAGTTTTTCATTCCAAGACTTTGCAGGTTAAAAACAACTAATTCTATCTGTGATTGGTGCTTACATAAATATAATGCTGTATGATGGGCTAGTTCACAGCCCGCGCTGATTCCTACGATTGATAAAATTTATTAACAAACTGGAATGACAATATGCCTCTAGTGTGATTATAGTATTTAAGCCTTTTTCATTAACTACAACATATCATACTTCATCTATGAATCAGTAACTGGATATTTCTGCATGTAAATACAGGCAATCCCTATCCTCAGATGGCACAGAGTAAACATATTCTTAAATACTGGTCTGTTCTAATAAGATGTAGGACCTGCCCTTTGGTAACGTTTCATTTCATACCATTACTGTTAACTGGTCCTTCATAACATTGTTGCACGGGGAGAATTACAGTTATAATTTCTTTCGTTATTACAGTCACGCTCATCTTGTTGCGTGGGTAGAAGGAAAATATTCTACTCGGCCAAACCACGACTACGTAATCATACAAATAAGGTCATAATATACTGCAGTAGTATGAATTATCTTATGGTTAGGTTTCTCATAAACAAAGAATTTATTCCCGTACTCCAAGCACATAATGAGACAGAACCACCAAACCATTCCACAGTTTACACCATTGTAAGATTCTGTCCGTCATGTGCAGAAAAAGCCAAAGACTGGCATCATATAAAAATGAAGTTGCTCTTCCCCGGAAAAATCAAGATTCGTTCATTTCGAGGTGCTGGACACATTGCATTGTAAATTTAAGACTTAAGGTCATAAACAGACAGTCAGAAAAGGAATGAGGGTGCGTTGCTTGATGAGAAAAGATACAAGATAACATTTCAGAAGATCAGTGACCGCTGAAATGGTGATAGTATTGAGAGATGCAATACCGTGGCGAAGAGAGAGAGAGAGAGAGAGAGAGAGAGAGAGAGAGAGAGAGAGAGAGGAGTCAGTAAGAGGAAAGGATCCTTTGCCTCCACCCTGTTTAGAAGAGATGAATGCTGCACGCCATACAGGGGTGAATAAAGCCCCCGTGCAAAGTCAGCAATTGCACAGCGGTAAAGAAAGTACGGCGTCTGTTTAACACACCCTATCTCCAGGAAGCGTATGTTGGTTATATTGTGATTTTTCGATGATAAATCGAAAGAGAACATAACCCATGGATATGAAGGAATGAAATGTGTTGTGTTGACAGTTAAGGGATATTCTGGTGAAAGATTTTGACGGACTGAAATATGGAGGAACTGAGTATTTGATGCATTAAAAATTACTGTTTCTTTTACTTCTGTCAGAAGTAACACACACACGTCATAAATCAGGTGTGCCATAGACAGTGAAGTGCACTTGAATGGTCATCAGGGCTATACGTCTTTTACACTAACTTGGCCTAGATTTTCACACACACCACAAAGCCAGCAGAAGACAGGGCGTGTGTGCTGGGCATTCCCCAGGCCCTGTCTTCCCCCTTTCTATTATTTTAATCAGCCAACACCCCACTGACCGGGCTAATGTATGCCCCGGTCTTCACTATAGGTGGAGGAAATCTTTAAACTAACTAACTAGATTTTCGTCCTTTTGCAACTTCTTTCACTTACCTCAGTGTCAGAAAAAGACGTTACAATAGTTGCAAACGTATCGTACGTCCTTTTCATAACACAAGTGACTAGCATCATATTCTAGTGTCAACCTATTTTTACAATTCATCATTCAAGTAGGAGAGAGAATTTTTGGCCAGGTTAGAGGAAATACGTACAGTTATCCTTACACAAATCCCACCTTCGCCACCCTCCCGTCCTGTGGATGCAAGTGGGAGTGCTGCTGGAACACCACACATACCTGGCACACGACCCCCCAGCCGGAACGCAGATCATCAATTCCACCTCCATACTGTACACTGGGTCCCGGGTCTCCACTCACTACTGGTTGCAGCTGTAAATTTACAGTGTGCCACAAAACGCTATTTGTAATATAATCTTCATAATCAAAAGATATTCATAGTTTTTTTCCCCCCCTTCGCTTAGCACCAAGCATACCTGATTTCCTATTTTCGCGTAGTTTGCTGATATCACGACTTAATAATATCTATATACAGTATCACTATTCGGTACCTATATGGACACAGGCAAGTGCTGTAAATATTATGTCACTATAGTCGCGGCGAGCGACTCAGAGGTTGTTATAATCATGCCTGGGCAACCTACCATTCCAAAGTGCTTCTGATTTCGTGTATAATTATGAGACGCATGTGATTCGTGTATAATATGTTCTTGTATAATAATATTCGTGTATAATATATTCGTGCATAATAATATGATTCGTGTATAATATGATACGAAATCCGACGCACTTTTGAATGGTAGGTTGCTAGTGTACGATGATGACATCCTCAGAGTCGAGCGCCGCCACTTATAGTCCTTGGTCCTCCTCACTTATAATTGCTCCTGGCCTGTGCTGCCTTGCTGAGTCACTCTTGAATATGACTGGTCACCACGCCACACCGACTTGCCTGCCTTGTCCCCAAGACCGTATGGTTCCTACCAGCTACATTTGCCTTGGGCTTCTATCTATCTATCTATCTATATACCTAGGCTGCTTCCCCGAAGAAAAGTGAGGTAGCCGAGCCGAGACAGGTCAACACTCTACCAATTTACTCATCCATTCATACACGTTCATTTGCATCTTAGCCCCAACAGATCCTCACCGCACCACACTTCACGAGGGTCAGCTACGCAGTGCAGCCAGTGACATCCGCAGCAGGGCCCGACAGCAAAGCTGGCTGGTTTACCCTGCCGCATCATAATGGACCCATCCCCTTACCCGCACCTGACCTGATCAGCTGATCAGACAAAATGCGGGAGAATATCCCCTCAGGGCTGTCTTCATTTATTCATTCACAATTTCTCTCCATTCATTTCTATCACGCACAGCCACTCTTCCTTGCTCAACAGACAACCCTCTCGCATCCAGTTCTCTCTTCACACTATTCATCCATCCTATTCGTGGTCTTCCTCTTAACCTTACACCTCTCACATCAGATCTAGTTATCTTTTTCACCAATCGTTCATTATCCATTCTCTCCATATGCCCAAACCATTGCAACACCCTCTGCTCAACTCGATCAGCCATCTCCCGAACAATTCCAGTTCTCCTTCGTACTTAATCAATTCTCACTCGATCCATACGCATCACTCTACACATACTCCTCAGACACCTCATCTCCATTACATTCAAACTTTTCCTCTCTGCTACACTCATAATCCATGTTTCAGCCCCATATAATGCAGTCGGTACCACAATACCCTCATAGAGCCTTCTCTTTACATCCATTCTAAGTGAACGACATCTAAACACTTTTTTCATTCCTCCCAGCACCTTTCCAACTTCATTCACTCTTAACTTCACTTCTGCATCTATTCTTCCATCCACAGCAACATGTGACCCTAAATACTTAAAACACTCTACCTCCTCAAGCAACTCATCATTCAAAACTATATTCATCCTCCTACATCTACCAACCTCGTACACTTCATCACTTTACTCTTATTCTCATTTATTTTCAGTTTCCTCCTTTCACACACCCTTCCAAACTCCTCTACCAACTGTCTCAATGTCTCCTCTGAATCAGCCACCAGTGCAGTATCATCCACAAACAGCAGTTGCTTCAGATTCCACTCTCTACCATCATTCACCAGACTCAGTCCTCCACCTAACACTCTTGCATTCACCTCCCTTACAACACCATCCATATAAATATTAAACAACCAAGGCGACATCACACATCCCTACAGCAATCACACTCTCACGGGAAACCAATCACTCACAGTATTTCCCACTCTTACACACCCTCTACTATTTACATAAAAACTTTTCGCTCCTTGCAATAACCTGCCATCAAGTCCATACAATCTTAAAACATTCCACAAAGCCTCCCTATGAATTCTATCATATGCTTTCTCTAAATCCATGAACGCCCAAAACACATCCTTACCTTTCGCTATATACTTTTCACACACCTGTCTCACAGCAAACACCTGATCTACACATCCCCTCCCTCTCCTAAAGCCACACTGCTCATCACCAATCACTCCCTCTGTACCCTCTCTAACTCTCTTGATTAACACTCTACCATACACCTTACCTACAACACTCAACAGACTTATACCTCTAAAGCTAGTACATTCATACTTATCACCCTTACCTTTATACAATGGGACCACACAAGCACTTGCCCAGTCATTTGGTACCATATCTTGCACAAAGCACACTTTCAACAATCTTCCTAACAAGTCAACAATAATCGCTCCTCCACCTTTCAGGCATTCCACAGCACACCCATCCATACCTGCAGCTTTCCCTGTTTTCATCTGCTTTACTTCCTCTTGCACTTCCTCTATCGTGATCAAAGAATCATTCAGCTCTCCCAACACATCTATTCCTTGCACCCTTCCATCTGCCACAATCTCAGCCTCCCTTTCCTCGTCTACATTTAACAATCTTTCAAAATACTCCGCCCATCTCTCCCTTATTGCATCCGTCTCAGTTGACATTCTCCTTTCCTCTGCTTTTACTCGCTCTTCCTTCCCAGACTCTCCCTTCCGCACCCTTTTCACCTCCTTCCAAAATATTTTCTTATTCTGTTGAAAATTTTCAGTCAACCGCCTACCCCACCTCTCATCTGATGCCACTTTAGCATCACGCACAACCCTTCTCGCCCTATTCCTTTTTTCCTTATATCTTTCATATGACACCTTATCCTTCCTCTGCAACCACACTTCATATGCATGTCTCTTCTCAGCCACAGCCATACTTACTTCCTCGCACCACCATTCACTTCCCTTTCTTACACCACCACCCAATTGTCTCACACCACACACCTCTTCCGCATGCCGCACCGCAGCACTCTTAAACAACTGCCACTTCTCCTCCACACTGCCACTCTCCTGATCTTTCACTGCATTCCACTTATCTCTCAATTTCTCCTGATACTCTATCATTTTCTCACTTTTATCCAACTCACTCACTTTCAAAATCTCCCTGCCACACTTAACTCTCCTAGCTCTCACCCATCTCTTACCTACTTTCAACTTTCCCTCCACCAGGTAGTGGTCAGACATACCTCCACCCTCCCCTCTCAAAACTCTCACATCCAACAATCTTCCTATTACATTCCTGGACACAACCACATAGTCCATCAATGCTCTGTCAACAGCACTTCCACCCTCCTGTCTCACCCATGTATACTTATAAATATCTTTCTTCTCAGACAAGATATTCCCAATCACCATCTCTCGCTCAACACACACACTTATCATTCGTTCCCCATTATCATTTCTTCCAGGCACACCATGCATACCAACTACACCATCAACTGCTACATTTCCCACTCTAGCATTCAGATCCCCCATCATTGCCACATTCACATTCGCTTCAAAGCTCTGCAAACACTCATCAACATCATTCCAGAAAGACTCCTTCTCTTCTTCATCCCTTTCACTACCAGGCCCATATGCACTCACAAATACCCACAACTCACGTTCAAAATTCGCTTTCACCCACATCAGTCTCGATGACACCTCCTTCCATTCGGTCACACACTGCTGTACTTCCGGGCTCACTAACAAGGCCACACCTTCTCTTGCTCTTCCTCTATCAACACCTGACAGTCTTCCATTCACACTTCCAAACGTAAACTCACCTTTCCCTTTCATCTTTGTTTCACTCAAAGCTAACACACCCAACTTTCTTCTTACAAACATTCTCCCAATCTCCTCCCTTTTAGCCTCAATCGTACTACATCCACGCATATTCATAGACCCATCCTTCAGGGTACGGGGATAACTCAATCCCCCTTCCATACAACTGTTTATTTACCAACCCAGTAGCAACTGTTTCTCTTATTTATGACTCGGTGTACGGGCCAGTTACTGAACTACCTCAGAGCTTTTCTGGCTACTTTTGACATTAAAAACTACATGCCCTAAACATAGATAAAGGGCTAAAAAATGTTGAGTCTGTTGAGTCATCCAAAACATTTTATGATAGAAAATGGTCCTAGTTTTTTAAAGAAAATATTTATCGAGGGCCGACTATGTTAGACTACATGGTCAGGCCAACCTACAGAAAATAGGCTAGACTCTGATAATTCACATGACTGTTTAACACTGTCAGGCTCCTATGACTCACCCTCAGCTGGATAATGTTGTCAGCCGTTAGCTAGAATAGAATACCAGGGCGTTCTGACCATGAGAGGATTAATGATGCTAGTATTAACATATCTTAGGCTCCTATAATTCACACTAAGTTTCAAACAGTCGTCTGGTGGCAGCTGGAATAAAATACGACAGCAAAAGTGGTCATGAGAGTTAAACCTGTTACCGGACTGGAAAAGGAATAACTGAAACCACTGAACTAACTGCAAGAGCCCTCCCTGACTGGACAAGAATAAATGTGCAGGGCCTGAATGGATATGAATTTGCCTGAAGTGTTCACAGGGCTATCTATCAGTTTATCTGTTATCTGACGCCGCATCGCATGAGTAATGCCTGGACAAAAAGACCTTCACACACTTTTACCCCAGCGCATAACGACTCCTCTCCCCAAGCCATCATTCTCCTGCTGCATAACGCACCTACCTATCCATCTCGTTCTCCGTCTCCCTGTCCCTCTCCTCTTATCCTTCTCACACTCACATACTCTCCTAGTCAATTTTTCATTCTCTATTCCTTCAAGAGTCGTATTCGCTTCAATTAAAGATATTAAATAGGCATCTCTTCCTTACCAGTTCATCTTTGCATATGGCTTGCAGTTTATGTTAGTATTCCAGAGATGTAAACAACACGCTTAAGAGTCAGAAAGTGAAGTATGCAAAACATATCGCTCAAGAAGAAGGCTTAGGACTAATACGTATCACGTACACGAGGGTTATTAAGGCAATCAGTTTTTACCATGTCACAGTATTCTAGAAAACGATGCACACATATCAGTTTTACTTCCAGGTTCCACACTGTACTGCTGGAGAGATGGGGACATCAGGGAATCGAAATCGGATTTACTTACATATGCAAACTGGAAGTGCTAACCACTGCACCATCAGCCGCTCCTGAGGAAAGGGCGCCATGAAGTCTCCAAAGGTCATGGGAATATGGAAATAAATGGCCAAACCACTCCAGAGTAATTACTGGAAAATTACGAAACTTTTGTTTCAAGCAATGCACCTACGTCATTAATGATTACTGGGGACTTTACCCTCATGCAGCTGAGTTTAACCCCTTCACAATTAACTTTTTTTTTCACCGGAAATATCTTCAGACGATTTTATTCTGTTTGTGAGACTTCTGACTGGAGAAATTAGATGTGGCGTTTCGTAACCTCCTGACTATTGAAGGTGTTTCCCAAGTTGCATAAGATCGTGTGAGGGTAGAAAGGATAAAATAACACTTTCGGGCTGAGAAAGGGTTATTCCATGGGTGGAGTCGGGGATATAAGTTCTCTTGATAATCTATTGCTTCTTCTCATTTATAGCATGTCAATCAGTTTCCTTTCTGGAGTAGCATAGTATCGCAGAGTCATCTATGGGCACAGAAACAAAATAGTCTATCGATTTAGGAGGAGTATCAGCCAGCACAGGCAAGTGATAAGTAGAAGAGATAAGTTAGCAGGAAATCGTGTCACAGGGTTCAGAATGTGACCTGGTAATCTTAACCCCCTCATGGCTGTGTTCTCCCGAGTGTCTATTCCAGCTAAGGACAAACGATTTTATTTGGATGAGAGTGATTCTTAGGAGACCAAGTGTTAATACTAATGCCATTAATCCTCTCATGGGCGAGACAACTCCAACACTGTATTCCACCTGACGCCAAACGATTTTACTTAGATGGGAGTTACTCATAACAGCCTGGGAGTTAATATCCCAAGTTCGATCCCGATAGTAAAGTAGGGGAATGCTGTTTGGATTTCGTTATATTAATGTTAGTACCAGTCCGTAAACCCAGAGAGAGAGAGAGAGAAACTCAAACAAGCACAGAATAACTGTGCAGCCCCACTCCACAACAGGAGGGGTGCACAGCAAAGGCAAATAATACCACAATCAGCCTCAAGACAAAAAAATATCTGATACCCGCACTCTCCCCTGTAGTGTTCTGAGAGGATAGAAATAGTTATATAAAGGGGAGTTGCTTCGAGGCTCACCCTGGCTAATACCTGGTTCGAGTCCAGGTCTACTATTGTTAAAAAATAATAATAATTAAAAAAAAAACAATGATCGTGCACAACGGCTCACCCTCCCCGTGCGAGACAGAATTCCAACCTGCCCATAACCTGGTGCAGTTGGAGGTCAAAATGTGGACAATTTCGTTTCCTTAGAAAGAGCCTCTGCGGTACAGTGGTAAAGTGTGCGTTTTCGTACACCGAAGAGCGAGGGTTCGCGCCACACCTGAGTGTTAAACTCTGGGAGCGTTCTTCCGACCAAGTACTGCTTTGGCGGACATAAGGGATGCTGTGGTTGAAACAGTTTCGCAGACTATAAAGTATGCTTGCACCCGGTCGGCTTGCGCGGGACGATTACACTTGGTTCACAGACTACACACACACCCAAAGCCACTCCAACGCAACACTCACACTTACAAGCACTTCTCACCCTACATACAATCTCTGCTGAGCACCACATGTTAGTGGAGTGCAGCCTGATACACCAGAAAGAAAGAAAGAATAATGGCCGTGCCTGGCAGCGTTGCCCGGGAACCATGGGGGCTGCCTCCACGATGGGAGCTGCATTCAGGGGTCCCACCCCGTCTGTAACTTGGTCCGGGTTGAGATCTGCTACTGAGCAAAATTTTGTTCTCTTAGGTTAAAAACTTGTGCTGTCCCTGTCCCTCTCCCCCCCTCCCCCCCTTGGAGGCAAGGAAATCCCACACTGCCTAAAGTTTGGTCCCGATGGAAGCCTACTATGTAGAAAATTTTGCCATCCTAGAATAAAAAATATGGCCGTGCACATTGGCGTTTCCCAGGACCCCCTGGGACTGCCCCACCAAGAGGCGACCATCGAAGGTTCAACTATGCTTAAAACCCGGTATGGGTGGAGGAAACCACTACGCAGAATTTCGTGTTCCTTGGTAAATAACTATGGTCAAGCACACTAGTGATGACTGCGATCCCTGGGGTCGTCCTTCTCTTGGGTGGTTGCCCTCAGAGGTCCAACCCTGCTTAAAATTTGGCCAAGGTAGAGGTCTACCGTTTTGCAAAATTTCCTTTTCCTGGTCGCTACCAGACATTCCCAGTTACCTGACAACGCATTCTCCAGCAATCTCTTCTTCCTTCTCTTCCATCCAGGAGAAATACCGCACTTCGCCCACTCTGTGAATTGGGAAAACACAAAATACCTTTGTACCCACCTCACAATCACATCCACATTCTTACTATATCTCAGTAACCTCGTTTCTCAAATTAAAAACAGAAGGTGGCAGTCTTATCACCGGATGGTGTTGATAAGAGGTGTACCCTGAACGAAATCTATTGTAAGGTTTCTTTTTTCCTCACCCTTTCATTTTGCATTAGTTACTTTTTTCTTGCTTGTTCCAAACTGGATCAGTCTGGTCTTTTGTGTTTGCAATTAGGCTGCAAGGGTGTCATATCTACTGACCTTATCAACTACTCTTAAAACTGCTACGCCTACTACTACTATTACAATAACAAAACATCAACTACTAATACAACTATTACTGCTTCTGTTACTACTACTACTAATGCTACTACTGTTACTACTCCGTTGGTAAGGGCATGGCTAAGTAATATTCTTTTCTGAGCTTGATTCTCGGACCGGCCTGTCTCTTGTGCAAAGTTTGTTTCGCTCTGGCTCCCTTTCACCCAAAAGTACAATAAATGAGGACCTGAATGCAAACGTGCTACTACGGGTCGTATTTATACCTCATCGCTAACAAACTGCCTGCGTTTAATGATTCCCGTGTGGTTGATAGGCACGAACCTTAATCTTCCTCCCTTACTACCTCTCCCAGTTTCTCTCTTTCTCTTGCCACTGTTTACCTCCTTCCAGGACAAAAGGCTTAGAGTTATTTCCCCTCTCCCCTCCCTTTTTTAAGCTTTTTGTGCTAACTTCAGAAGATTTTGTTCAGCTTAAGAGAAACTTAGAATCCGAGGGTCTGAATATAGCTTTCAGTAAACTCGTCAAAGAAAGAATTTTCCTTAATCTGAATTAAATCGTCTGAGAGATGCAAGAATAAAGTGAAAAATAAGCATACACTGGCTGAAGGAGCTGATCGTTTCACAACAATGAAGTTTTTTTTTTTTTTCCTGCTTGGGAATTTAGATGATATTATTCACAATGAGAGAGTCTTCTCGTAGTGCTAGGAACACATATTGCCCTCAGTAACCCCTTCACTAAGAGAGTGCGCTTCTAGTGAAAAAGAAAATGGAGGCTGTACCTGTACTTCACTCGTCCAGTTCGACTGTTCTTTTCTAAAGTAAATGAAATTGTATCACACCTGTCATGGCTGCATCCGTTCTAATACTTTACTTACGCTAACGCTAGATAACTTTATTCTGTTAGAGGTGGGCATAGAAACCTGAATGTAAAACCGCACCATTATTTATTTTTTTATTTTTTATTATACGTAGTTACAACATTGCTGCATTACTTAATACCAAAGCCAGCAATACCATTGGCTTACAGACTACCATTCATCGCCATAATCGTTGTTACTGATATCATCATCATCCCCATTTTCGTTATTCACATCGTTATAATCACTGTTATGTAGTCATTGCCAGACCCTCCCAGGGTCAGTGCATTTGTCAGTGAAATACTTTCTGACTTGTTACTTGCTTACTGAGGAACTGTTTCGAAACCAGCCGTTCCCGAATCCCTTACAGCTCCGGAACCATATGAGGGGCCTTCCGAGGATTCCCTTGGTTATTCCCATTGATTCCCTCTTGAAGAGTTCTTTGGCGGACCTCTTTACTTATTTACTTGTATTTTTAATGTATTGTAAGCCAGCAAACCCGGTGCCTGTCAGCCAGGCCGGCCTTGGCACCACCATTACAGCCTATAATTTGATAGAACTCTCACCTGAACCTCGAGTTTAGAGCCCCCAAACATACATACACACAAACATATATGCGTGCATATACTGTATATACAGTATATACTATTCATGAATCACTAAAACCGAAGAAACCAGTGA
>JAGKTI010002265.1:0-18903 GCA_018397915.1 Birgus latro | reverse complement strand
CCTCCATGTCACTCCACATGCTCCTCTCAGGTAACTCATTTCCACTGCTCTCACTCTTGACTTGTTTCTCTCTAGCAAGGTCCACGCCTCGCTTCCATACGTCAGGGTAGGGATCACAGTACTATCATTCAGAGACTTCTTAACTTCCATACTCACCTCCCTATTTCTCATCACCGCTTTCAGTGAACCAACAACTTTCCTTCCTTGCTGTGCCCTTTCAAGCACTTCATCCCCAAAACTTCCATCCTCACTCATCACACTCCCCAAGTACTTGAATGCACTCACATTCTCCATATTCTCACCATCCAACCTCACTGTGCATTCTGTGACTTCATTCCTCTCAAACACCATGACTTTACTCTTGTTTACATTAACTTTCAGATTCCTCTTCTTACACACTGTCCCAAACTTATTCACCAAACCTTGCAACTCCCATTCATTTTCACTCAACAATACTGTATCATCAGCAAACAGTAACACTGGAATCTTCCACACATCCTCATTCATTAGAGCCACTCCCACATCCACTGCCCTACTTTGCACCTCCTTTATAACCTCATCCATGAATATATTAAACAGCCATGGAGGCATCACACATCCCTCTTTCAGCACGAATGTGAGTGCACTAAATTAAACTAAGAGAAAATATGAAAGTGAGAATGTTGGAGTGGATGAAAGCTAGGGAATGACAGAGAGTGAGAAAGCGAGAGTGAGTGAGTGGATCCATTTCAATTTTCCAATTTGTATCAAAATTCTCGGCTACTCTCTCTCTCTCTCTCTCTCTCTCTCTCTCTCTCACACACACACACACACACACACACACACACACACTAGTAGTAGTGACAAGGAACACTAGTGATTATGGTCGTACTAGAAGTAGCAGCAGCAGCAGCAACATCTGATCTAGTTCAGTCACATCAACAAAGTGGAGTTTTTCGTCTTTTTGCAGCTTATATCCCGTGACTCAGCTGCTAATAAGATAAACACTTTGGTCCTACATTCTTTCCACAGCCAGCACTTCATGAATACTCCATGTCTAAGGTACTGTCACAATAGAATACAAAATGGAGGGATGGCAATTTTACACCTGGTTCAAGTGACAGATTACAGTACTGTAATATATAATAACTCTAGCAACGCTTAATATTAGTCTACTCCCACTACCACCACCAACAACAACAACAACAACAGTAACGCGAGTAACAACCAGCAAATTGTCTGTTACGGATTATCCCACGCCAAAGTGCCTCTCACAATAATTAATTCGTGAATACGGTGTGTTGGGGAGCTTATGTAGAAATTGTCAGGTGGGAAAGGATTGATCTCGCTGTGGAGAAGTTTTGGTATTTGGGGGATATGTTATGTGCTGGAGGCAGCTCTGTTACTAGGGTATGGAATGGTTCGAGGAAGCTAAGAAAGTTTTTATCTTTTCTAACACTGAGAGGGCTCTCCCTCCGTGCCAACGGATTTTTGTTTGCAGCATATGTTAGGAGTGTAATACTGTATGGAAGTGAGAACTGGGCAGTAAAGGAAGAGGATATTTGTAGGCTCAAGCGTACAGAAATGACACTAATTTGATGGATATGTAGTGCGTCCTTGAATACGAGGCCTGGGGAGGCTAGATTGCCATTGAAGAGCTGGGAGGAAAGATAAGTCTTAAGTGTATTGGTGCTGTGATAAGAAGAGGTAGATTGTGGTTGTCAGGGCATGATAGAGGTTGGAGGATGACAGTTGGGTGAGCAGGGTAAAAAGTTTGAACATCAGGGATAGGGTTGCGAGGGGTAGATAAAAAAAGACCTGGCACTAGGTCACAGAGTGTGACCTCAGGGATATATGATTGAATAAAGTGGCTGCCAGGCTGCAAGAGGTCGAGCAGCGTGGAAAGCTGCCATTATAGGTGACCAAGACCAACGCATGCAAACATGTTAGAGCCTTTTATAAACTATACGAACGATAATATGATTGTGTGTGTGTGTGTGTGTGTGTGTGTGTGTGTGTGTGTGTGTGTGTAAAGGACTAAAGACATTGACTCCTGCCGTAAGGGATCATCTCAGCAAGTTTACATTGCCTTCTTCGTGACTAGCACCATAATTTAGTGTTATTTTTTTTCATGCAAATCAGCAGTCAAGACGGAAAGATGGCAATTTAACGTCTAAAGTGAAAGAAGTAGAGAAGTAATATTACCATATCTCCATCATGAATGCTGTGTTGTAACAGGAAATTAACACTAGAAGAATACTCGTATGATGCTAGTCACGATGAAGTGCTATGGAAAGGATAGAGGCTTGTAGCATTGGCATATTCCACCACTGAGCTACGAAAAATAGGCTGCAAAATGATTATCTCCGCCTATAATTGCTTCAGTTTAACTTTGCGACGATTATCATCCTTCCACATCCTATTTCTCGTACCTCAGTGGCAGTATAATACTGCGGCTGTACATTCCATAGCACTCCTTCGTGACTAGCACCATAATGTAGTATTAATTTGTTGTTATTCGTAGCTCAGCAATTCAAGTAGAGATGGAAATTTTTAGCTGAGTCTAAGTGAACAGAATATAGTTTGTGAGACTGTCTATAGCATAAGATCACGAAATCCTTTTTGATTGGAGTCCAAACCTACTTTACTTGTCTACCACATCGCCCGGTCAGTGAAGGTCTGTAAAAGCAATAAAGACTAAAAGTAAAATAATAATATTTTTCAAAAAGCTTAAAACAGTAAAAAAAAATGTTTGGTATCGAAAAAGAGATCGAAAACACTAAGGAGAGGAACAGGGCCATTCCCAGGACCAGGAGGGGCAACAACGCCCCAGCCCAGGGCATGGGGGTAGGGCAGGGCAAGAGCAAGGCCCCGCCCAAACGCCCCCCACCACCACCCTCCTCTTCCTCCTCCTCCACCTCATCCACCTACGACAAGAAGAAAAAGAAGAAGGGGTTGCAAGAGATGGGCCGGCAGAACATGGGGGCGGTGGCGGCGGCTTTATGTGTATGCTGCAGCTGCATCGTGAGCAGCATTGTCGCCGCCATCTCAAAAGCACTGTGAGTCCCTGAAGAGGGACGCCTTCATGGGGTGGCACCCCAGGAGGGTGGCCTGCCCAAGTTCACTGGGATTACGGCCACGTGAAAGTTGGGGCTGCGACTTCTATTGATTGCTTTCTTTTCTTTAACCTGACTTAGATTTCCATCCTTTTGGAACTTATCTCGAGTATCAGAAAAGGATAATACTGAGGCTCTACATCCTTTCCATGGCACTTTTTTTGTAACTAGCACAATAGTCTAGTGTTAATCTATTCTTACAACGCAGCATTCAGAATGAACAGATAGCAATTTTAGGCCAAGTTAAAGTAAAAGGAATATAGTAGCTCCAGGTAGCTACTCACTCCCATCCCTAATGAGGCTGTAGACCTTAACGTAGTAGCCAGGATAAGTTAAACCTAAACACTGATTAACAGAAAATAGAGAGTTTCGTTTTTAAAGGCTCCAACATGTTTGCACGCGTCGCCTTTGGTCACCTAATTGATATTCATAGAAATAAGTGATAAATGGGTAAATGCAAAACATGTGGGTAAATTTGTCATAAAATAAAAGTAAATAATTAAATAAACAAATACCGACATAAGTAAATGTGTAATAAACAGTAATAAAATGTAGATATGTTAATAAGTACTAAAAGTAAATAATAAAGAATAAGTAAAAGTGTGAATGCATAATAAACAGCAGTAAATGGAGAGCGAGAGAGAGAGAGACAGACAGAGACAGAGATAGAGACAGACAGACAGAGACAAAGAACCCGTTTATCAGCGGGATAGACCCTGCGACCCCGTACTCAATCCCTTCAACACGGTGACTTTTGCTTATTTTGTGTGCAGTTTTCCTGATAGCAGATTTAATTAAGCGTAAGAGAGCCTCCTTGGTGAGAAAAAACTAATGAAGGTTATAAATGATTCCTACAAATCGAGGTCTCGCACAGTTCTGAATAAAATCGTAACGAGGCGGCAGGAACAAGCCGGGGATTCAGGGGCTTGACGGGTTGACACGATCGGCATTTCCTCGTTATCGCGGCTTTGTAATTTTGTGTTAACAGTAATTGAGTTTTGCAACTTTTTTCTCCATAACAGTAATCATGATATTTAGATGAGCAGCAAAGTAAATTTGTAGAAGGACTGTGATAATGAAAGCATCAAAAACTACGACTGGATAATAATAATAATCTATCTATCTATCTATATACCTAGGCTGCTTCCCCCAAGAAAAGGGAGGTAGCCGAGACAGGTCAACACACTACCAATTAACTCATCCACTCATACACATTCATTTGCATCTTAGCTCCAAAGGGGAGAAGGGACACATCCTCACCATACCACACCGCACGAGGGTCAACTACGCAGTGCAGTCAGTGACATCCCCTTACCCGCACCTGGCCTGATCAGCTGATCAGACAAAATGCGGGAGAATATCCCCTCAGGGCTGCGTCATCATTTATTCATTCACAATTTTCCTCCATTCATTTCTATCACGCACAGCCACTCTTCCTTGCTCAACAGACAACCCTCTCGCATCCATCCTATTCGTGGTCTTCCTCTCAACCTTACACCTCTCACATCAGATCTAGTTATCTTTTTCACCAATCGCTCATTTTCCATTCTCTCCATATGCCCAAACCATCGCAACACCCTCTGCTCAACTCGATCAGCCATCTCCCGAACAATTCCAGTTCTCCTTCGCACTTCATCATTTCTCACTCGATCCATACGCGTCACTCCACACATACTCCTCAGACACCTCATCTCCATTACATTCAAACTTTTCCTCTCTGCTACACCCATATTCCATGTTTCAGCCCCATATAATGCAGTCGGTACCACAATACCCTCATACAGCCTTCTAAGTGAACGACATCTAAACACTTTTTTCATTCCTCTCAGCACCTTTCCAACTTCATTCATTCTAAACTTCACTTCTGTATCTATTCTTCCATCCACAGCAACATGTGACCCTAAATACTTAAAACACTCTACCTCCTCAAGCAACTCACCATTCAAAACTATATTCATCCTCCTACCATCTACCAACCTCGTACACTTCATCACTTTACTCTTATTCTCATTTATTTTCAGTTTCCTCCTTTCACACACCCTTCCAAACTCCTCTACCAACTGTCTCAATCTCTCCTCTGAATCAGCCACCAGTGCAGTATCATCCACAAACAGCAGCTGCTTCAGATTCCACTCTCTACCATCGTTCACCAGACTCAGTCCTCCAACTAACACTCTTGCATTCACCTCCCTTACAACACCATCCATATAAATATTAAACAACCAAGGCGACATCACACATCCCTACCGCAACCACACTCTCACGGGAAACCAATCACTCACAGTATTTCCTACTCTTACACACCCTCTACTATTTACATAAAAACTTTTCGCTCCTTGTAATAACCTGCCATCAAGCCCATACAATCTTAAAACATTCCACAAAGCCTCCCTATGAATTCTATCATATGCTTTCTCTAAATTCATGAACGCCCAAAACACATCCTTACCTTTCGCTAAATACTTTTCACACTCCTGTCTCACAGCAAACACCTGATCCACACATCCCCTCCCTCTCCTAAAGCCACACTGCTCATCACCAATTACTCCCTCTGTACCCTCTCTAACTCTCTTGATTAACACTCTACCATACACCTTACCTACAACACTCAACAGACTTATACATATAAAGCTAGTACATTCATACTTATCACCCTTACCTTTATACAATGGGACCACACAATCACTTGCCCAGTCAATTGGCACCATACCTTGCACAAAGCATACATTCAACAATCTTACTAACCAGTTAACAATAGTCGCTCCACCACCTTTCAGGCATTCCACAGCACACTCATCCATACCTGCAGCTTTCATTGTTTTCATCTGCTTTACTGCCTCTTGCACTTCCTCCATCGTGATCAAAGATTCATTCAACTCTTCCAACACATCTATTCCTTGCACCCTTCCATCTGCCACAATCTCAGCCTCCCTTTCCTCCTCTACATTTTACAATCTTTCAAAATACTCCACCCATCTCTTCTTTACTGCATCCATCTCAGTTAACATCCTTCCATCTTCTGCTTTTACTCGCTCCTCCTACTCAGACTCTCCTTTTCGCATCCTTTTCACCTCCTTCCAAAACATTTTCTTATTCTGTTGAAAATTCTCAATCAACCGCCTACCCCACCTCTCATATGCTGCCACTTTAGCATCACGCACAACCCTTCTCGCCCTATTCCTTTTTTCCTTATACCTCTCATATGACACCTCATCCTTCCTCTGCAACCACACTTCATATGCATGTCTCTTCTCAGCCACAGCCATACTTACTTCCTCGCACCACCATTCACTTCCCTTTCTTACACCACCACCCACTCGTCTCACACCACACACCTCTTCCGCATGCCCCACCACAGCACTCTTAAACAACTGCCATTCCTCCTCCACACTGCCACTCTCCTGATCTTTCACTGCATTCCACTTATCTCTCAATTTCTCCTGATACTCTATCATTTTCTCACTTTTATCCAACTCACTCACTTTCAAAACCTCCCTGCCACACCTAACTCTCCTAGCTCTCACCCATCTCTTACCTACTTTCAACTTTCCCTCCACCAGGTAGTGGTCAGACATACCTCCACCCTCCCCTCTCAAAACTCTCACATCCAGCAATCTTCCTATTACATTCCTGGACACAACCACATAGTCCATCAATGCTCTGTCAACAACCCTTCCACCCTCCTGTCTCACCCATGTATACTTATAAATATCTTTCTTCTCAAACAAGGTATTCCCAATCACCATCTCTCGCTCAACACACACACCTATCATTCGTTCCCCATTTTCATTTCTTCCAGGCACACCATGCATACCAACTACACCATCAACTGCTACATTTCCCACTCTAGCATTCAGATCCCCCATCATTGCCACATTCACATTCGCTCCAAAGCTCTGCAAACACTCATCAACATCATTCCAGAAAGACTTCTTCTCTTCTTCATCCCTTTCACTACCAGGCCCATATGCACTCACAAATACCCACAACTCACGTTCAAATTCGCTTTCACCCACATCAGTCTCGATGACACCTCCTTCCATTTAATCACACACTGCGGTACTTCCGGGCTCACTAACAAGGCCACACCTTCTCTTGCCCTTTCTCTGTCAACACCTGACAATCTTCCATTCACACTTCCAAACGTAGACTCACCTTTCCCTTTCATCATTGTTTCACTCAAAGCTAACACATCCAACTTTCTTCTCACAAACATTCTCCCAATCTCCTCCTTTTTAACCTCAATCGTACTACATCCACGCACATTCATAGACCCAACCTTCAGGGTACGGGGATAACTCGATCCCCCATCCCTTTCTCTGGCCTGTCTCTTTTTAGGAACTAAAAAACAGAGGAGAGGGTCCCTAGTCCCCTCACCCCGCCCCTTTTAGTCGCCTTTTACGACACGCAAGGAATACGGTGGCGGAATTCTTCCTAACACAATCTGGCCGCAGAGTAGTAGCACCACCCCATAGTGCGGCCAGATTATGTTCCCCCCCCCCCCCCGCCACAGGGGGGGACATAATCTACTACTACTATTATATTAATAATAATAATGATGATAATAGTAATAATGATAATAGTAATAATAACAATAATATAAATGTTCTGATTAATACAATGACCAGAGTTAAGTCGTTTTAAACGATGATTTTAGCTTGCTAGCGAAAATTTTTGTTTGTAAGCGTATTCAGCCTGACCAATCACTCCCCTTAAGAGGCTGACAAAGGAAAGTGAACACATCCTTCCTGCTTCCCGTACCTGCTGTACCATCTGTTCATAACTGCAAAAAAAATAATTTATGCTTGTCCGATGCTTTGTCTTTTACTGTATTTAATTGGTGTTAATCGAGTTCCAGAATGAATCGTGCGCAAATTATATTTTACGATATATTAGCACATGAATAACGTGAAAATTGACTGGAAATATAATTTATCAATGCAAGAATACGTAACTGTGTAATGCAATGTTCATGGAGAGCTAGGTAAGAACGGGAACATTGTTTACCATTCCAGAATTTCCGAGTGGACGAGCAGTCAGTGTTGTGAAGCTACCACATAGCTGGCATAACCCCTCCTTTAAAATGTGCCCATTCACATTACATCATGGAAAACTGCCTATAACGATAATTGATGAATTTCTATATGCAATGCTTCATAGAGTTTTAATCTACACTAGCCCTAACATATGCTGCTGTGGTAGATACTGACCTAAGAAAACTTTAAGTTATAATAATTCAGCACACTAAACTGTCTCTGGCAGATTGAGAGAGAGAGAGAGAGAGAGAGAGAGAGAGAGAGAGAAGAAAAGAAGAGAGGAAAAATGGACCGTGGGACAAATATCCAGAAGACATACCCCGTAATGACTAAACTATGAGAGATATGGACTTGAGAGCAAGAGACTGGTGATCTGCTGGCTGAGTCTCTTACGTACCCACCAGACATACCCACCCTTGATCCTGCTCTCCACATCAAAAACAGTAAACCAATTTTTCTTATTTTATTTTAGTTTATTTATTTATTTATTCGGAATTGGAGGGAAGCTATTCTTAAACAAATGTGGAGTTTTTATCTCCAAATAATCGTAGACCACGCTTATTTCTCCATCTCTCTAGTTTCGCTGTGCAAATAATTACAGTTTCTTAAGTGTTTTCAGTGCATCATGAAAAAAAAGTCCTTGCTCCACATGGTGATACTATAGCAATTACCAGTTATAACAGGAAGCCTGCATTCATTGCCAAACTATTCTTCACTTAAAGCAAAATACAAGTATAGGTCCCCAAAGGAAATGTCACCAACTCTCCACTTTGTGCCAATGGCCTAGTTAAGTACAGTAGCAGGACATATATATAGTATGTTTAGAATTATTGATATATTTGTTGAAGGAAACCCTGACCAACCCAACGTGATTGCCTTTGAAATAGCTAGGCACGTTTAACAACAACAACAACAACAATATACACACATACACACACACACACACACACACACACACACACACAGATAGATAGATAGATAATTTATTGTTCACAGCTACAATTATAAGAAAACATTCAATCAGTGAAATATTTACAGTGCAAAATATTCTCTCCAAATAATTAAAATGAAAACTGTAGTCCACAAAATATTACACCTTATACCGCAAAGCAAGTATAAATCAAATGAACAACAAACGAGAGAAAATTCTATATGAACACCTCCAGTACATCATAAATTATCTGACAACTTATATCATGGGGAAGAGTATCAGTGAACAAATCGCTGAGACTGTTAATATTATAGTTGTGCCTTATGTCTGTTGTCAATGGGCAGGCTTCAACCACATACCTCTCTGTTTGTACTAGGCCACATACACACAATCGTTCCTCAAGTGGAAGGCGTCCACGTCCCCGCCTATTCTATCGCCCCGTCTCCGCAGCCAGGCTGTGTCCAGATACACGAAACTGAGTGAATGATATTCGGTGGAACTCACTGATTAGGTGTTTTGTTTTATAAATGTCGTGAACAGAGTAACTTGGGTCCATCTCTTTGTATATTAGACACCTGGATGAGTTTGAGTTGGCAATAGCGTTGTGAATATTCCTAATTAATGAAACTTTATTCGGAATTTCGTTTTTGATAAAGTCTGTCACTAGTTTGCCTGTACAGGTATTATTATCCATAGAAATTTTAATAGCCATTGACAAAGGATCGTCTTGCATAGTGGACCTTTCGGACCACATCTTGGTGAAGAATTTATGTTGATAATATCTGACCAAATCTGGTAGCGACGGGCATCCTACTTCAGCGTAGCACACCATGTTCGATGTGCTCCTTCTTACCCCTAACAGTTGTTTTAATGCCCAGTTGTACAATTTGATGACTGGCTTGATATCAGCTCCAACCCACGACTCACACCCGTACGTAAGGGACGACATTAACGCCACATCAAATACCCGTCGCTTCACAATAAATGGCACATCATTATTCTTTCTAACAAACGATACAAATTTCAGCATGTGACACATTTCATTCTTAACATGTAGTTTTACGGCCGATGACACAGAACCGTCGCTGGCGAATGATGAACCTAAGTAAACATAACTTGTACAGTGTTCAACCACAAGTTCGTTCACGCAAATTGGTTCACCGTCCCCATCCCGCCATTTTATTATAAAGAATTTGGTTTTTCTATTATTTACAATCATGCCATAATCTCTACAAAATTGTTGCAATAACTGTATCTTTTTTTATCATATTTTGCCTACTTGTTGACAGTAGCACAGTATTGTCAGTTAGTATTAAAATGTGCAACCATTCTAAAAATCTTTCCCTTTCACAGTCTTCTTTCATCACTCTGATTAGCTCATTCACAAAAATTATGAACAAGAAACACGGAGTTGGTGAACTTTGCCTAACCCCCAATGTGGCTGTGATGACGACACCACCTAATACACTTTCGGTTACATGGTAGTACATTGCCACTATCACTGCCAGCATCAACATCCCACATCCCAGTCTCTTTAATACCGTGAATAACTTTTTCCTAGGGACTAAATCGTAAGCTATCGTAAAGTCAACGAAAGTCACAAACAGCTTTATCTTTTTACGTCTAGCTGTGTCAGTGAGAAGACGCAAGGCAACACTGTGCTCCACACAACCTCTACCTTTCTGTGCCCCTGCTTGCTCTCTAAATGGCCGAAACCACTGACTCAATCTCTCGCACAGCACCATATCATATAATTTTGAAAAACAATTAATGACACTGATCCCTTGATAATTATTGGTGTTTGATCTGTCGCCCTTCTTAAAAATCGTGACCACTTTAGCCCTTATCCAAGACTGTGGGTACACACCTGATACGAAAATATTATTAAACAGGGTCGTTATTGTTATGCTACGTATTTGAGGGTCGACTACTCGTCCCTTAGACACGTAGGCGAGAGGTGAGACATTTACCTGTCGCGTTTCTGAGGGGCGACTTCTCGTCCCGCCAAATACGCAGACTTACAGCGGGTTCTTTTTCAAGACCAGGTCAGCATTTCTAAGGAAAGAACTGGGTACAAAAACTAGGCAGTAAACTGTTATACACGTATTATAAATATCTTCCCAGAGACAAGTGAAACAACACCAAATACAATAGATTCTGGGCTGGCCGGAGACGGGTCAATATAAGGCTTTACTAAATCACAGTCTGTCTCTATACCGGCCTAGGGAAAGTATGGTAGAATACACCCAGTATTTACTGCACTTCCGTTACATTGATATCTTGGATACAAAAATACACTTGTTACAATACAATTTCCCACAATCGTATAGCACTGGACGGCACTGATGCACTGGTTAAACTACGTTATACACGATAGATACAGATCCGGTTGCCGGTCTATTACCAAGGGAGCTGCGCCGCGCTGTCACACACTGAGGGGGGGGGGGAACTGGGGCATTCCTAAATTCAGGGAAACAGTCGCAGATGAACAGATACACGGTAGTTAATGTGCTTTTACACTGGGGAGAGAGAGAATGGACGGACAAGGGGCGGCACAATCACTTTGTGAGTGTAATTTCTAGCTGAACACTGTGTTGATAGATTCACGAAACGTCGGCGTGCCTTTACACTGGGTAGGGAGAGAATTGATAGACAAGGGGCAGCACGATCACTGTAATATAGTTTTCCTGTTTAGGGCACCGTGTATATTCATTCACTTGGGGGGGAGAGTGACATTATATAATCGGGGGTGCCCTGTGCTCAGTTCGTAATACACCATGGACCAAGATCACTAGTTAGCTCGTCCAGTCTTATACTCCGGGATTTTCTGGTCACTTGGCTGTGAGAATACACTAAAGGAAATCACTCGCGTTACATATACGGCCGAATATACTTTCTGGCCTAAGAGGCGTACACTATTAGAGTCCGTCTTTTTTATCACTGTTGGAGAGAGAGGCTCGTCCTTCAGGTGGCCCCACATAGGGGTGCTGGGTTAGGGGCTCGGTCCAAAGAGAGCCAACAGGTGGGCCTGTCGCCGGTTCTTGGGGGGGGGGCCCGGAGAGGCCCCACCAGCAGGTAGGTCACGCCCTGGAGTCCTGGGCGGGCCCCGGGATGTCTGGGGACCCAGGGTACTGGAACCCGGGGTGGCTGGGCTGCGGCAATGACTGGAGGGTGGCATCGCCGTCAGGACTGCCTCACGGGAATATCGGGCTGGGGGAGTTGCCGACAGGGCCTGGCAGCGGCTGCCACGCCTACTGGAACTTTGCCTCTGCTGCTGCTGCTGCTGCCCACACAGGCTGGGCTGAAGGGAACCAAGGCCTTGGGTAAGGCCTTGCCAAGGCTCCGGGAAAGGGTCCTCCCCAGTCGCTCCCCTTGCAGGGGAGGGGCTATGTCCCGCCCGGCCGCAGGAAACAGGGTGGACAAGGCAAGGTACTTCACCGTTGGGAGCTATCCTAGGAGCAGAGGGTGAGGAGCGGACTGTGGCCAACTCTGCCTTCCCCGTGCGACTAGTGGCCTGCATGGCGGTTCCTCTGCCCCGTTGGAACTCAGGGAAAATGCGAGACACAGCTCGTTCTACCCTGTCTCCGTGAGGGGAAGGAGAGTCTCCTGAAGGGAAGGAGCGGACTATGGCCTGCTTTGCCTCGTGCCCGACGTGACTAGAGGCCAACGTCGCGGTCCTACAGCAGATAACAGTGCTGGTACAGCTAATGGCCTGTACCGTAGGGCTGAGAGAGATAGTAGCAGAGGGACAGACGCTGGCCTGTCCTGCCTCGTACCCAGCATGACTACTGGACAGTGCTGCGGTGCTACTCTGGGGGGATCGACTGCAGGTAGTGAACGTCTTGGGGACTGTCTGACCCGACTGACACGGCTTGTGGCCTGTATCGTGGCCCTGCAGCAGGATGGCGGCTGGGGAATGGACTGTGGCCGGTTCTGCCCCTTTCCGGTATGACTGTGGCCGATACCGCAGCGTTGTGTGGAGTTGCCAAAGCAAGCTCCACCCCTTACCTGGCGAGTGGAATTTCTGTCGGAGACTAGGCGCCAGCGACTGCTACCTTCCCGGGACGTCGGTTGGGAGTAAGAGGGGCGTTGGGGAGGGATACAGGTGCGCTGTTCCTGTTCTGAGTTGGGAGATGGAGAAACCAGATAGAGTGGGTAGTTCCTCCCATATTTGCCCAGTGAACTCTGGGGCGTTATCAGAGTGAATGGCCTGAGGAACGCCAAAATGGGGGAAGACGTGGTGCATGAGGGCGTCAGCTATGGTGACGGCGGTGTTATCCTTGGCCGGACAAGCTATCAAGAATTTTGAGCAGACGTCGACAAACGTAATGATGTATTTGTAGCCGGATCGAGGTGGTAGGGGACCAACGACGTCGACAGACAATAACTCCCAGGGTTTGTGAGCAGTAATCTTCCCGGCAGGACCCGCGGAACTGGTGATGTCCTTTCCCAGGCAGCACGCCCGACACGCCTGGGTGACACACTGGGCGAGGATGGTGGGGTTGGGGGCCCAGTAAAGGTCACTGAAAACCTGGGTTAGCTTTTTCGCACCCAAGTGGATCTCGTTGTCCGAGTGTAGGTAAGTGTGGACATCCATTGTGGAGTCTGTGTCCAGGACTAGGTGGCCCGAAGGTGTAAAGAGCTGGTCCCCTTGGAGATGAAGTTTGGTAAACAAGTGTTTGGGGATCCAGGGTGGCCGGTTTTTGTCCTGCCAGTCCTGGATCAGATCAGGTTGAGTTAGTAGGGACTGCACCGGTAGGTGGGAGAGGGCGTCGGCATTGGTATGCAGTTTCCTTGGCGAGTAGGCAATCTCGTAGTCAAACCCCAGTGCCTCGCGCCAGCAGACGAGCTTTGCGTTCTGAGTGCCCGACTATCAGAGCCACTGAAGGGACTTGTGATCTGTAATCACAGTGACTCGGGTGCCGGATAGGTAGCCCCTGAAGTGGTCGAGGGCCCAGATGATGCCCAGACACTCGCGCTTGTTAGCGGCGTAATTTAGTTCCGCTGGATTGAGAGTGCGGCTGGCGCAAGCGATGATGTGGTCGTGCCCTTCCTGGACCTGCGCAAGGACGGCATCTATTGCCACCAGCGAGACGTCGGTGTACAGTCTGATGGGGAGGTCATAGTTAGGGAAAGCGACAATGGAGGCCGAGACGAGTTTCTCCTTTAAGGTGTTGAAAGCGCCTATTCTACTGTCGCTCCAGACAAAGGGCTTGTCTTTCTTCGTGAGGTCGTGGAGGAGTTTTGCAATATCTGCAAACCCCTTGATGAAGCACGAAGCGAGCCCCAAGAAGGCACGGACTTGGTGGACATCGCGCGGGAGAGGCTGGTTAACTATGGCCCGTAGCTTGTCAGGATCCAGAAAAATGCCTCCCCCGGAAACAATGTGCCCTAGAAAGGTGATAGAGCAGGCAGCCAAGACATACTTAGAGGGCTTGAGTTTCAGCCCTGCCTGGTGTATAAGCTGGAACACCTGTCGGAGGTGGTGAAGGTGATCACCCCAAGTTTTACTAAAGATGATGACATCATCAAGGTACACCATGCAGACTTCCCAGATTAGGCCGCTGAGTACGGACTCCATTAGGCGGGAGAAGGTGGCCGGGGCATTGCACAATTCAGAGGGGAGAACATTAAACTGAAAATGCTTCCCATTGCTGGTGGAAAAGGCTGTCTTCCCTTGGTCTTGGGGGTGCACGGGGACCTGCCAGTACCCCGACTGGAGATCCAGTGTGGAGAACCCGGTGGAGCCGTGGAGGGAGTCCAGGGAGTCGTCTATGCAGGGGAGGGGGGGGGCATCCTTGATTGTTACGTCGTTCAGGTGGCGATAATCAACGCAGAATCATAGGGTGCCATCCATCTTTTGGACCAGGATGACGGTGAAGACCAGGGGCTGGTGGAGGGGGTGATGATGCTGTCGTCCAGCATTTCTCGGACTTGCCTGTCTTCTGCCCGTTGGTGTGGGTTTTTTCAGCGGGAGGGTTGTCGAATGGGGGGCCCGGTGGTGTGGATTTCATGGGCCAAGTATGTTGTATGCCCTAGGTCTGCGGATCCCATGGAAAAAAGGTCTTGATATTCGAGAAGTAGGTGGTGAAGAGTCTGGGCTTGGTGGGGGGCAGGGGGACGGGGAAGGGGGGAAGGGGGGAAAGGTTTGAATTTAGGGAGGGGGAGATGCAAGGCTCAGCTTCCTCCAGGTCGCCGATAAGGATTCCTCTTGGTAGGATGAGTGATGTAGGCGCCAAATTGGCCACTTTAACGGCGCTGAGGTGTGGTGGGAGGAAGGTCGGTGACATTAGGCAGGCGAAGAGGGGCCCCGTGGAGATGTTCGGGGAGAAAAGGGAATGGGTCCCCGTGGGGTTGTTGATCTGTAGCTAAGCTTCATGGTGGGGGGGAATGGTGAGGGTAGATGCAACAGTCGCGGGGAAGGTGGGGCAAGGGGAGGGGGGGTTGGGATGCGAGGGAGGGGAGAAGGGGGGGTCGTCTTGGGGATGGGGGAGGGGGGGGTTTTGGTGCTCGTGCAGAGGGCTAGGGCCTGGCGGGGAGGCGGCCGGAATTGGAGTCGCCTCCCGTGGCAGTCAATATGGGTGTGTAACTTCTGGAGAAGGTCCAAGCCCAAGTAACCATCACAGGCGCAGCAGGAAGAGTTGAAAATAATAAAACGGTGGTAGGTGGACACTTGTTGGTGGGTCTCAGCTTTTAAGGCCAGAGTTTCCCCATGGATATTCAAGGGGCCTTTCCCCGCGCCTACGAGGCAGGCTGAGGTGGGGAGGAGGGGGCTGAAAGCTGTTCCGTGGTGGGAGTAAAAGTGTGCGTAGAGACAGGACCTGGCGGCTCCCGTATCCACCAGAAGTCTTGCCTTGACCCCCTGTAGTTTCATCTTGTTGTAGACTGGGGGTTGGTAGTTTCGAGAGGTGGCCCCCGCCACCGTGGGGAGGGGCGGGGCCGGCCCTAAAAATCCAGTGTCATCTCAAGGGCCGCGTCGACTTCTGCATCGCCTTCTACAGGATCGGGGTCTGTTTCTTTGATGAGGGGGGGGGATCAGGATCTGTGGAGTTCTCATCCACTGCCGACACTCAGTGGTGCCTCTACGGGTTGGTTTTTCTTCTGTGCGCCGCCTTTAGCTGCTCACGTACGTCATGTAGTGGGCAGCGGCCGCTACAGGCTGTAAACTCCCATGGATTGATGGTGATGAGGTTTGTGCCTTCTTTCGGTGGCAGCTGTATCTTGGTAGGGTGAGCTCTGGGAGGGGCAGGAGCTGGAGCGGTTCATGTTGGGGCTGGTCAGGGTTGGGGTATTAGTGGGGGGTGGCCTCATGGGGAACCTACTCACGACCCCGATATGTTGTGTGGCGGGGCGTGCTGCGAGGAGGCGACGGATGAGCTGGACGTCGCGGTCCAAATCTCCTGACGGTCATGGATAGTGAAATGCTCTTTCACCGTGCCTGGAAGGATTCTCAGGAAAGTTTTGAATAAGTGTTCGTCCCGGGTGTCTATTTTGGCATCCAGGTACGCGATGGTAATGAGACGCCTTGCTTGGATCAATGTGTTGTCCAAATTACCATCATATTTCAGGGAATCAAGTTGTTACATTGCGACAACTTTCGCTAGGGAAGGGGTAATGGCCTTTGTTACTATTTTTAAAATCTGCCCCATGTGAGATCTGGGACTATTTTCGGTGCTACATTAGATACCGCCTTTTCCACATGAGGTAGAGTGACAGTTATTTTCTGTCTGTCATTATCAAACCCGATGTCAAGTAGCGGTTTGACCATATCTAGGTATGTAGTGATGTCGCATTGTTCTGAGTCGAATTTTTGTAGGGGTACATGTGGTTTAGCTGCCATTTTTACCAAGTTTTCCCAGTTGCCACCGTCCAGGTCAAGAACCACCACTAGCCACCAGTGTTATGCTACGTATTTGAGGGACGACTACTCGTCCCTTAGATACGTAGGCGAGAGGTGAGATATTTACCTGTCACGTTTCTGAGGGGTGACTTCTCCTCCCGCCAAATTTGCAGACTTACAGCGGGTTCTTTTTCAAGACCAGGTCAACATTTCTAAGGAAAGAACTGGGTACAAAAACTAGGCAGTAAACTGTTATACACGTATTATAAATATCTTCCCAGAGACAAGTGAAACAACACCAAATACAATAGATTCTGGGCTGGCCGGAGACGGGTCAATAAAAGGTTTTACTAAATCACAATCTGTCTCTATACCGGCCCCAGGGAAAGTGTGGTAGAATACACCCAGTATTTACGGCACTTCTGTTACATTGATATCTTGGACACAGAAATACACTTGTTACAATTTCCCACAATTGTATAGCACTGGACGGCACTGATGCACTGGTTAAACTACGTTATACACGATACATACAGATCCGGTTGCCGGTCTGTCACCAAGGGAGCTGCGCAGCGCTGTCGCACACTGAGAGGGTGGGGGGAGCTGAGGTATCTATATTCAGGGAAACACTCGCAGATGAATAGATACACGGTGGTTAATGTACCTTTATACTGGGGAGGGAGAGAATGGATAGATAAGGGGCAGCATGATCACTGTAATATAGTTTTCCTATTTGGGGGCACCGTGTATATTCATCCACTGGGGGCGGAGAGTGACATTACGTAATCGGGGGCGCACTCTGCTCCGTTCATAATGCACCACGGACCAAGATCACTAGTTAGTTTGTCCAGTCTTCTACTCTGGGATTTTCTGGTCACTTGGCTGCGAAAATTCACTAAAAGAAATCACTCGCATTACATATACGGCCGAATATACTTTCTGGTCTAAGAGGCGCACACTATTAGAGTCCGTCTTTTTTATCACTGTTGGACCGAGTATTGATCCCTCCGTTAGGAGGGTGGAGAGAGAGGCTCGTCCTTCAGGTGGCCCCACACAGGGTTGCAGGGCTGAAGAGAACCAACAGGCGGACCTGTCACCGGTTCCGGGGAGGGCCCGGGGAGGCCCCACCAGCAGGTAGGTCATGCCCTGGAGCCCCTCGTGACTAGAGGCCAACGTCGCGGTCCTACCGGAAACAACAGCGCTGGTACGGCCAATGGCCTGTACCGTAGAGCTGAGAGAGTTAGTAGCAGAGGGACGGACGCTGGCCTGTCCTGCCTCGTACCCAGCATGACTACTGGCCTGTGCTGCGGTGCTACTCTGGGAAGATCGACTGCAGGTAGTGGACGGCTTGGGGCCTGTCCGACCCGACCGACATGGCTTGTGGCCTGTATCGCGGCCCTGCAGCAGGATGGCAGCTGGAGAACGGACTGTGGCCGGTTCTGCCCCTTTCCCGGTATGACTGTGGCCGATACCGCGGTGTTCCGTGGAGTTGCCAAGGCAAGCTCCGCCACTTACCTGGCGAGTGGAATTTCTGCTGGAGACTAGGCGCCGGCGACTGCTACCTTCCAGGGACGTCGGCTGGGAGTGAGAGGGGTGTCGGGGATTGATACTGGTTCGCCGTTCCTGCTCCGAGCCGCTCAGTGAAGGCGGCGTACCCCCGGTAGTCCTTGGGTGGCTGGGGGTGTCGGTGTCGTCTGCATCGGTGTTGGTGTCGTGTGCAGCCCTTACTCCTAGCTCCTGTATTTCAGTTATAGGTATCCACTGTGCTGGGACTCCGTCTGGTCCACACGCTTTATCAGGTTTCATCATCCTCACTTGTTGATACACTTGTGTGGGGGAGATAGGCTCATCAAGGACAGGAATATAGACACCTGTGTTCACATCACCCTCGCCCCCACCAGCCACGTCTGTGGGATTCAGATTTGAGATGCTTCGACTTTATTACCACTCCCATCCTTCTCTCCACAACTCTGACTTTTGCCTCCTTCATGCCTCCACCCT
>JAGKTI010002264.1:52545-69352 GCA_018397915.1 Birgus latro | reverse complement strand
AAGGGTTCCTGCAGTTGAATAAACTCATCTGATGGTAGCAAGGACTTTCATATCTACGAGAGGCCCTACCTGTAATATGTTAATATGTCCTAACTGTCTGCAGAAAAACAGAAAAAGTAATAGACGTCGTCCTACGTAATAGCACAGACAAATGTTTTTCTTTTTACTTCAGAATTACCTGAAACAGGGAAATATGTACCAGAGTCCTAGCTAATATCAGGAAATTTCCCAAACAGCTTTCCAATAAGTCAAGGATCAGTCATTAGCTTTGGAAGTAAATAAACATACCTGCCACATAAAAACATCAATTTCGAGAAAGAGCATGAAATAAAACTTACACATTAGTAGTGCTGTTTATTAGATATTTACAGTTGCATGGAGTTTTACGCCCTTTCTAAACATCGCAGTCAATGGAAGAATGAGATAAATTATTTTTTTAAATATAATAAACTTTCTTAGCACTTAAGATTGTAGATACCGTTCACAGGGAATAAACCAGACTTTCAACCGTTTTTTTCTCTCGAGTTTTGGCGTTGTAAATTAAGACTGTATCGTGTTAACAATAAATCCATTATGCATAAGTTGTGGCCAAATCTTCTCACATGTCTGAGGTAAATAAATAATAACTAACTGCAACCCATTTGATAGCTGTTGAATAAACCTTTCGTTACGAGGACGTTATTTTGATATCATTCATGCCATCCCAAGATTTAGTTCAGGCTAGTGGATGCCTTTCGAACTGGTGAGGTTAGATACAACTTTCATTAATCTCATCTCTACAAAGGAGCCATATTAAAGTGAATAATATCGTCTGGTAGTGGCAAGAATGAGCTAATGTGATATCCTCGAACTGAGAAGGGTTACTCCAGTTAGTATCAATCAGCTTAGGCGAAACGTAAAGGAAATTATGACCCCAAGTGTACAGTGGGACAGGTAGACCCTTTAAATAACCCTCACTCACACCAAATATTTTGTTCTTGTTATATAGACCTACAGTACATTGCAGTGAGGGCAGCACAACCTGTCGCCATATTCATAAACTTTCTTGAGCTTAAGTTATGTGCAAGATTATCTGTTCAAACTTTTATTTTCACTTTTACAGCTAATAGTCACTCGTAGTATGGTACGAATAAACCATAGTATATATATTGCTCAAGTTATGTGTAAGACATCCTGTTCAAACTTCTATCTTCACCCAAAGAAGCTATCAGTCATTTCACCGCTAAGCCAGAGTAAACAGTAAGGTAAAAAATACGATAAAGCAAAATTTATTCCTGATATTAATCCTTTGTCACAGAAAGTGTCTTATCGTAAGAAATGGATAATTATCTGAACACGACCCCTGTTGTAGTCAGAAAAAAAGTATCAAGACTCCTGCTGGTCTTTACATTTCGAAACATGGGACGACAAGTTCTAAAATACTATAGGTTTTGTATCTAAAAAAGTGGCCCATACATAACGCCGGGTGATATCCTGTGTGATACGGGACGGCTCAGTCAGGGTTATCACTGTTTGCCCTGCATCATTTTACTCATATTGTACTCCCAGTGGCACGCCCACTCCATCAGACGTAACCATTCCTACAACGCGTAAGATACCATCAGCTACGTTTCTGGTGGAGCTGTTACTTACGGGCCACCCTGAATTATGTCACCCAGTAAAGAGGAGCGACATTATCACTGTTGACAACTGTACACCGACCTCACAGCAGAATATTAAGGCAATTTTAAGGCACTTTGTTTTTTGTTGCCACACCACCACGAACACACCAACTCTGCCACTCTTGGGTCTGCATTCTCGTTTGCTCAGGACGTAGGCAAGCACTCTTATCGTAGTGACTGCTTTTGTATATAACATCTAAATATTGGTCATGAATGCTGATTGTCCTTTTAACCCCTTCAGTACGGTGGCGTTTTTTTCTTTTTTTTAATAGTAATCTTGCTATGATTTTTTTTTTTTACTGAGGAAAGATCTCTTGTAATGAGAGAATTAATAAAGACTCTGTCTATCCTTTTCAGCTGGAAACGTCTCTTGTAAGGTAAACGAAGTGACTGAAAGAATCAAGACTAAACTTGAATGTACACCACGGGACTGAAGGGTTAGCAGTAATGTTATTTACCTAAGTGACACTGACGGGAGCAATAACTTACCAAATATAGGAATTCACTGGTAAGAGTTGCTGTAAAGCCCACTTATCCAACGAGAATGAGGCCCTTAGACAGAGATCACAATGTATTATATAAAAGTCATATAAGGCACGTAATACTCACAAGGTATATATATTAAACAAATGTACATATATTGCATCTATGAATGAATAAATATGAGTCCTTGTAATTTACCTGCTAATGATAAACACAGTAATGGATGTAACTTAAATACTATTATTTTCAATAACCTGAGCTGAGCGATTGGCCCAGACTGGACTAGAAGAGAGAGACTGCGCTCCATCACCATATCCTTAAACTTCCTTCAGACTTTCATCTTCATTGCTATGGCGTGTTCTGAACTATATTATTGCTACAGCCGGACGATTAAATTCAACTTTTCATGTATCTCCAGCAGTGAAGTGGATAATGAAGGCTAAATATAAGCCTTGCAGTTCAGAAAGTCTCCCCTATGATGCATAAAATCGTCTGGAAGTGACAAATTAATACCAGAAAAAAGAAAACACGCCTAAGGATTGAAGAATTTAAGCTGGAACGAAATTGCATCTTTATCCATTGATCTCCGCTTATTCATCATCCAAACACGTATCAACCAAGCCAGAGTGTAGAGTGTGTTGAAATACTGCGCAGCAAAACAGTTCCTGGTAGTTATAAATAAGTCTGTATTCTCTTTGCTTAAGGATGCTCCCGAGCACCTCTTCCTTAGCGGTTTATTTCTAGATACGGCTGTTCAGTATCAAATTGTGCGTTATTTATGCTGAGAATGGTGGTATTTGAATGAATAATGTCACAGAATGGGATAGTAAGGAATGAAAAGCTGTGGTAGGGAGCTTCTTTAACCGGCAAAGTTACGGCCTAACTCGTATAGAAACTTACGTATCATAAGAACTAGTTAAGTTCTTCTCTCATGTGACGTACACCCGAGGAAAGTACCGCGCTATACACTCGCTTAACACTTCGAAATAGTGAATGTGAGACAAGTGGTAGCGACGCATTAGCCAACATTTATCTCTTTTAACTGCGTGAGAAGGATGAGGATGGAAGAGGCAGGTGTATAAGGCGGAACTTTCCTCGGGAGTACCTGTTATTATTATCCTCGAAACCCTCAGACGAATTTATTCAGCTTGGGAAAGACTTCCAAACTGCAGTGTTAGATAAAGCCTTCATCAACCCTCTCAGTATGGGAAATAAGATAATCTGGATATAACAGTTGAAATCGTTTGGAGGTAACATTTTTTTTCTCAACAGAAGAAGAAACAGACCAAGGAAAAAAGTCAGATTATAGGTGTCCTCCGTTCATAAGAAATCTGTAACAGTTGGAACTGAACTTCTATAGGTTGAAGTTTGGGGGTAACTAATCTGAGGAGGCGAGTTCCAAAGGGAAGCAGTGCTGGGAGTAAATGTAAATTATAAAAAGACGTCTCTGTACTGAAGCTCTTAAGATCCTTGATGAATACGGCCCCGCATCCCCACCATCCTCAGGGCGGCTTTCATTATTATCTCCCATTATCACATTCACGGGGTTTAGTAATAAGAGGATAGGACCACGGGAGCAAGTATTGGATCCCTTATCTGATATGCAGGATTCAATTGTGGGTTAGAGGGTTCTTTATGGAAAACGATTAAATCGGAACTGATATTAAGGTTATAAGAACCATAAGTGACTGGTGGTTCAACCTACCCCTTCCGTGCACTGTGTTAGTCGCTTGGGGGAAGCAGTCAAATCATAAAGCACATGTAACTTTCACAGAGGGGACGTCTAATCTCAAGACTTCTGATTGTATGAAAAAAATGTGTTTAGGGGTTATAGACGATCTTCATTAACTCTTAAGTTCGAGAGTTTGTTCTTGAGATGAACAAAATCGTCTAAAGGCAGGACAGATTATTACCCTACTGAAATGATTAAGTATCAAGGCTTATGTCACGAAGGTTTCCGTGCGAAATAACTAAACAAGAAATATGCAAACTCAGGGGTGACAAAACATACACATAAGGGAAAGTGACCAACTTTTCATAGAAGCGATCATAATAGCTCAGTATTTACCCCTGAGTTCTGATCAAGTTGCTCTGTAAGTTTAAGTGCAAGTATATAGAAATTAGCCAGAAACCGAATCTCTAGTTACTCTCACGGCACAGAATATGATACTGACCCGCAACTACCAACACACATTGTTGTTGCTGTAGTCTACCAACACACATTGTTGTTGCTGTAGTGACTCCAGGTTCATCTGAACGTTAATCCATTGGACTGCAAACTGAAGCTGCCCTGCTCATGCAGCCTACCACCCTTCTTTCGAAGGACAGGAGGGAGCTGAGACACATTTGTATAGTCATTGTCTAGTTATAACGGCGCCACTCCGTGAAAGGGTCCCTCTCCAGCACCACCAACGCGCATTGCAATTGAGATTTATATCTTCTGGGATCATCAGGAATCACACACACTTGACACACAACTGGCACTGTGGACAGCTCATAGAAGACATACGTTAACTTAGCACATGATACTGAAGGACGTTTTCTCGTTGTCTTAGGGGGTTTTCTAGCTCTTCTTAACCGTATCTATTTTTTATCTTACACCAAAATATACTTCTGTAGGTTACTCATATCTTTTCATCGTTGATATTTGCACAGATAACACAGAAGACAATGCTGACGTGCTGTGTGTGGAAGTAAACTGGTACGGATGAGAGCCTAGGAAACCACCTGACACAGCGAGAATGATGATCTCTGACTCGCATATTTTAAGACCACCTTAAGTTCACTGCAGCATTCACCACAGGCCTGCACAAATTCTTAAACCTGGGTCAGAAGCACGACAGTACATGACCCACGACGTCAACCACCTCACGACCGCCGACTCACAATTCACACTTAGCCCAAAGGATCCATGACACAACGGGTGATGCATTCTCGTGGACTTAGGAGCCTCCCTAGTGTCTCTTCCTTAGCTAATCCTTTTCCTTCTTTCTTTGTCTCTGTTTTCCTGGCATAATTCACCTTTTTATTTTTTCATTCATGTTAAATATGTCCCCTTACTGTAAACATTTTTTACCTAAAAGGAAACATTAGCGTGTCATATGCACGATTTACCCCTCCACTGTCTTGATGTCTTTTGTATTATAAACTTGGAATCTCCAGATGATTATATGAGCTTCGGAGAAACTTTTCAGTGTTACGGTTTAGCTGTAGGCTTCATTATTCCTTTCACTGCCGTAGGCCTTTCTAAATTGAATAAAATCGACGGAGGTAGCAAAAATCAACTAAATCAAGACATCTTGTTGTAAAAGGCTAAGGCAGAGATGCTAGGGAACCTTGACATTCCCAAGACCACGAGAATACGGCCCCAAGGGTGGGATTCTGAAACTAAATATTGTCAATTGCCAGACTTAACTGATTTGTTTATACAGGAAGAACTAGAAACATGGAAAGACTTCGTACATTCCTTTCCTCATCCTTCATGCTAAAAGAAATATATTTTACGATTATTTTCCCTCCAGTAACCAATCTTTTTTTTTTCTTTTTTTTTTTAATAGGAGGAAAACTATCATGGAACAACTCTGCTCATTTCTTTTCCTGTCGTTTTTGCAAAGACACGCAATGGTTAAGACAGGGAAATGTTCGTAAGTTCGTTCGTATATCTCATCCCAGGGCACCAAGTAGGCCATCTCACTCCTATCCTTCTTTCCCCCTCATTATGACTGAATATTGTGCTGCCACCAGGCCAGGGCGTCCAAAAGGTCCTGCTCCTCCCTCCCGTAGGCTCGTTCCTCTGGGCACTCAGTTTTGATGACAGGATGGCCCAAGCCCAGGGGAGTGGAGGTGACGCAGGTGGTGTCCGTCTTGGTAGGGTAGGAGGCCAGGGCGGGGGAGCTGCTGCCGTCGGAATCACTTGGAGATGGCCTGAAGAAGGTGCCGGATACACTGTCATATCTGAGAGGGAAAGAGACATTCATGATCTTATTCTAAAATGAAGTGCATCTATAAAGAATTACGCCAAATGCGAGTGTGCAGATGCTAAGGTTTGTGAGGTGAAACCAGGATTCCGTGGGTTTGAACGGTATGTGTCTGTGTGGCCCATGTCACTGACAGGCAATTTATAGTTGGCTGTTTTTCTTGTTTTCTTTTCCCTTGTATTGAGGACCTTACCTTACTCCACCCGTAGGTCAAAAGAATACGATGATGATGATGATGTTCATGATGAATTATGGGAAGTGACACCTTCGTGTGAAATATTAATGGTCTCACTACGATGACGTCCTTCTAATAACTTCCTGGTAAGACCAAACGATTTTACTCAGCCTCGGAATTACATTCCATCCTCAGGCTGAGTAAAAGAGTCTGGTGGTTGAAGGAAGTAAATGAGAAGAACAGACTCGTGCCCCGATTGTAGAAAAGGCCCACACAACAAAACCCACGGTGTGGAGCACTGCACAGCACATGCCACACTAAGGCACAGACGCATCATCATTTGGGTATGAAGCGTATGGGACGGCCCCAGGGTGGCAGTTGTTTACCTGTGATAGATGGGTTTTGTGGTCCATGCATGACTGGGTTTGAGCAAAAACAACAGTAGCAATAACAATTCGTTTTGAGAGATTTTGAACTGGTGAAATTAGATAATGCCTTCATTAACCCCCTCCCTACAAAACGCCTCCCCAGAGCTGAGTAAAATCGTCTGGTGGCTCTATGAACGATGTTACTGAATGGCTTAAATAGATATGAATATACTGATGCATATTATGATACAGACTAGATCATGCCTAGTTACTTCTAGAATGTCTTTGTAAGTGCTGCTATACTTTGAAGATAAAAAGATAGTTTTCATATGGACTTCCAGAAGAAATAGCCTAATCCCTGTCGGCTTGATATACAGCTGCAACCAGTAATTCAGTTTACTGCTCTTGAATCATTTCACACATAACCCACATGAACGGATCTTGAATTTGGCTCTCTTTTGCACTGTTTTTGTTTTTGTTTTGTTTTTTCTTGGAAGGAACGGTTTTTGGGCTCCTAGCCTTTGGTTCCTTCTTCTTGCATAAAAAAAAAAAATGTATTAACATGATTCGAATGGAAAATGCGAGAGCCGGCATCAGCGTGGAGAAAGTCGATAAGTGGCTAGGGTGTTGTGTAAAGGGAAGGGTTCCTTTGTATTAGAAGGTTAACAGATTATCGATTTATAAACAGTTATTTTTCAGACGTTTTGGCATTAATTTTGCGTAATAATGCAGCCTGCTTTACTAAAGAACTCTGCGATAGTAAGCCATGTCTAGAGAACTAACCAGGGAAAATTCAGCGGCTATGAGGAAAACATTACATCACTGTACATGTAAAATATACAATATGATTATCTAACTGATACGACATTGATACCCAGCTTAAAATAGCACAAACAATCCACTTGGTATACTTGCTAAAAAAGTTAAGACGAGCAGTCATCAGACAGGGATCCCCGAGAGCGAATTTAATGGATATTAAATATGTTACTGATTATGAAAATGAGAAGGGATGTGATGTATCAGGAAACGTGGATCCAGTTAAGTTGTTTTTTGCATAGATTAAGATATGAATTCAGTCTATCTGACGCCGCATTCTATGAGGGGTAGCCTTGGCTATAGAACCTCCTCACATTTATGTCCCTACTCGAAAAAGACCCCTCCTTCCATGACACACTTCAGTCTCTCACATACCCTTGCACCTTATCTCTCCATATTGTTCTCTGTTTTCCTCTCGTTCTTCCAACCATAACTCTAACACACTCACCTAGTCAATCTCACACACTCTCCTAATTAATCTAACACACTCTTCTAGTCAGTTTCTCACTCTTTATTAGCTCCACGTGGCAGAAACACCTCAGTGACTTTTGCACTTCTCACATCGGCCTCTGCACCACATTCCCCACGAATCCTATAATTTGTCCATCAGTACCCCTGTATCACTCTCACAGGTATTTCTAAAGCAAATTGTTAACACTTCTCACTCCTTATTTTCTCTGTGTCCCTCAAGCATCCTCCACACTTCGCCATTAGTTTAGTATACTGAAGCGTAGTAAAAGGAAAATAATAAAGTTAGAGCCAAATTCTAGTCATTTGGTTATGACACCGTGAGTGGCCCGGTTGCCGAGAGGTTGTATTGCTATCTGTGTCAGAGTGCTAAGTGAGGATGAGTGGGAAGAGTGAGAATGAGGAGGAGTGTTAGGTGGGAAGCTTTAAATAAAGAGGAGAGTTTGGGAAGAATGGGGAAGGGAAGGAGAGTTTGGGAAGAGCGAGGATGTTGGGAGATACTACACCTTTTCCCATACTTGTTGAGACATAAGTTACATACCTGAATGACAGAACACATATCGAGTGACACTGCCACATATCTGTTCGACGAACCTAACAGAAATGACTGACATACTTTATGAGATTGAAAGACTTGAACAACAAATCGACAGTCTGAAAATTTTTGAGATTGTACCAGCTGGAAATTGGCGCATTACACACTATCCATTCTTTTAATGTCACTGTCAATTTACTTAGTGTTTCGTCAATTATTTGATCAAATCATCTGTCAAACCATTTTGTAACAGCGTCACTTCATTACAGGGGAATGTCAAAAGATGGAATTACGTGTCAAAGACATAGGTGAACTGTCACTGAATTTCGTTGACCTGTCTGAACTGTTTTGCGACATGGTGTATTCAAGAAAAAACAAAGAATGATGAAGAACGAGGTTAGCCAAAAGAAAGAATTAAGACGAGGAGGAGGAGGAGGAAGGACAGTGATGAGAAAGAGTGGAAATGAGAAAGTAATGTGACGATGATGAGGGAGGGTAGACAAGAGAATGTGTAATGATGAATGAGGAAAAGTCAGGAGGAAGATGATGGAAGGGGAAAGAGAACAGGGAAGAGATTGAGTGATGACAACGCTGGGCTAATGTAACAGCAGGATCCAGCGACACAGCTAGTTGGGTGGCCTACTACGGAAGCCTTAGATAAGAGGTAGACGGGAGGCCGGGGATATGGAGGGAGGGGGGCAAAACAGAGGTAGGGAGGGAAGATGGGTAGTGTAAGGCAGGAAGAGGGAGGGGAGAAGGGGAGGGTAAAATAAGGGTAGGGAGGAGGGGGAGGTAAAACAGGGGTAGGGATGGGAGAAGGGGAGGGTAAAACAGACATAGGGAGGGGAGAGAGGGAGGGTAACACAGTGATAGGAAGGGGAGAGTAAAACAGGGGTAGGGAGAGAAGAGGGGGAGGGTAAAACAAGGGTAGGGGGAGAGGGGGTTAAAACAGGGAGAGAGGGAGGGTAAAACAGCGACAGGGAGGGGAGATTGGGTTAAAACAGAGGGAGGAGGGGAGAAGGGAAGGGTAGAAAAGGGGCAGGGAGGGGAGAGGGGAAGGGTAAAACAAGGGTAGGAACTAGAAAGGGGGAGGGTAAAACAGTGGTATGGAGGGGAGAGAAGAAGAGTAAAACAGGGGTAGGGAAGGGGGGAGGGGGAGGGTAGGGAGGGGAGAGGGAGTAGAAATTAGAGGGCACAGGGTGAGGGACGGGGAAAGGTGTTAGAGAGGAAAACTGGGGGAAAGGGAGAGAGTGGCTTTAGCTGGAGGGTTGGGTTAATGATGGCTAGAGGATGGGGAAAGGAGAGGGAGAGAGGGGGTATGAGATAAATAGACGGGAGTAGGGAAGGGAGAAAGAAAGTACTAATTAACAGGACAGGGGCTGCCGACGGAGGGAAGGATCGGGGTAAAATAAAATGGATTAAAAGTTATCAGTCCCGTTTCATCATCACTTCGGGGGAGCTTGGAGGAAGATTGGTGGGAAGATGAGGAGGAAAGATGAAGAACCAGCAATGCAGGGATGAAGAGGGAAGATAGTCATTACGAAGAATGGGAGCGAGAAAAGGAGCTAAAAGGAGGATTGGGGATCAAGAGGTTTGAAGAATGAGGATATGGAGGGATGTATAGGTCGATGATGATGAGAGTAAATATGAGTGGGGATGGTCCAGAGGAGAGTGATTATTGTGTCTGAAAGCTAAGAATGTGTATATGGAGGATTATTTAAGAAGGGTGAAGTTTAGAAGGGGAATGAAGCATACTAGTGAGGATGAGGAGATGGGTTTGGAGTAAGAGTGAGAATATGAAGAGAGATTTAGGAAGAAAGGTGAGAATAAATGAGAAAAGCTAGGAAGAAAAGTGAGGAAGAAGGTTGAGTGGAGGTTCTCAAGTCGCCTTCATCACATGCGGGACCCAACATATCTTCTGGTTATGTACTTAACTGTGTTTACATTACTTTTACCAGTGACGTAAAATTTAAATGCCTTGTCATACCAGTTCTCTGCTGTAAGAATATAAACAAGCCATTCTAACGTGTGGTCTGTTTGGACAGCAGCGTGAAGTGAATAATCATAACTTTGTAACAATCCTGGAGCATTGCGTAGTTATACTGGACTGTAAGCAACACAATTAGCACATTCAGTACTAAAGTGTTAAAGGCGAAGAATCCATACGAAGGATCTAACCTTTAACGTAAATGATGTATAAGCTAACCGTAATGAGTTAAAATACTTTTGTTTTGTAAAAAACGATGCATTCAGCAACCGATCTTATGAATAATTTTTGTAGCATCGTTGTGTTGTAACATTTTTGGGTGTGTAGTATATTTTGTTGTAGCATTTTTGGGTGTTCGATATATTAGCAGCCTCACCTGAGAGAGGTGGGTGACTGGAAAGTGTCGTTGGCCATGGGGAGTTTGAGGATATGCGGCTCTATGGTGTGTGGAGGCTGGAGGAACACCTGGGCCTGGTGTTGGTGCAGCTGCTGGTGGTTGAGTGGGTCGGGTGGGGGTTGGGTGGGGGGGTGGGTGTCCAGCAGCAGCTGCAGGCCCCGGATGTAGTCCACGGCGCACCGCAGAGTCTCCACCTTGCTCATCTTCTTCTTCCGGGCCGCCTGGGGGACGTGTTGCCGTAGGATGGCGAACCCCTGCGACACCTGGGTAGCGGAGAGGGCACAGGTGAGCTCTGGGGTACGATTTTATGCATTTTTGGGGAGATTTTTAACCTGGAGGGGTTAGACCTCATTGGGCACAGGTGAACTCTCAGGTTTGATTTTGTCACAATATTAGCAAAAGTAACTTTTTTTTTTCAGTCCTAGAAAGTAAATAGCGCAGAACTATTATTTGGAAATAAAATGACAAGGAAGAAATGAAAAATTGACGATAATGTACGAATTTTCGAGTAAGAGAAACCACTGACGCTCAACACCAGAAGAAAATAAAATTTAACCCCCCCCCCCCCAAAAAAAAAAAAAGTTGCCCAAGAACTGAACTCAGTTCAACTTGGGAAACTTTTCAACCTGGGGTGAGGTATAACGTTCATTAGCCTCTTCAATATAAAATGCCTTTCCTAAGCTGAATGAAATACCCTGGATGTAGCAAAACTGAAACTGAAACAGCACCTCTTTGTATTGAAGTCATATGGTCAGGCTGGAAGCGTGTGTGTCTGATTTAAAGGGTAAGCTGCGTGGTCAGGTTCAGCAGTAGGTTACAAAGCAGGTTTAGCTGAGGATTTTGTGGTTATATATCCTTGCAGTTTGTTTTGCTCTTCCATTTCGAAAATTCTCTCCAGAGCGAAATGGTATCATCTGGCAGTTGCGGTAGCAGTATATGAAATCGCCGTCGGTGTGAATTGGTATAAAATGGTAGTCGAAGCTCAGACATAATGTGTTCAGCTATAATTTTGATTGTGTGGTAATGTTCAGGGTGTTAGTTGTGTAAGAATCTTGACTCAGACATGCAATTCACATTCAGCTTCATTAAATGCTGGTTGTTTAATGAGCTTTCAGATTCGGTTGTGTTGCCGAGCCCAAGTGTATATTAATCTTTCAGGTGTTCTAGATCAGTCTTGATGTAATGTAATATACTGTATGTTACATTTTTTTTAAAGTACTTGCTCAAATATTGTCCGCTACAGGAAATACTTCTTAAACCGAACTTCCGGTAAGGTTTCAAGTTGTGCCGTGTTTTCAGCCTCATGTTATAACCTACGGGTCAAGCTAAGGCTGTGATTAAGCTCAAGCTTTGGGTTAAACAAAGTTAGTGGTTTTATTATTACTCATATCACATTAACAGTCTGTGCAGTACGTCGGCATCATAATCACCACCACCTCCAACATCGTGTTTCCTCTCGCGGAGCCCCAGACAACGGATGATAATAACAATTGCCCCCAGGTTACTTTATCTTTACATACTTGTCACTCTCCCAAACACTCTTTCTTGTATTTCTGTCTCACCAACATACTGCTCCCATCTCTTCCATACGACCTAAGGTCTCCCAGCATTACCTTCCATCTCCTCTTCAAAGGCTTTCCTTGGCGTTCTGTCTATATGCAGTACCTCTGTTCACAGTATCGTCTTCTGTGGCCTGCAGGACCAACTATTCATTAGGTATGGTACGGTATCGCGGTAGGATACCATTATCGTTCACCAGCTTGTCTAATAAAGTACATCCCTGAATGATTACTGAGTATTAGGTAGTAAGAGACGACCAGATTCTCCGACATAATTATTCCAACAAAACTGATTTCTTTAATACCTTTGTGGTGGGACAGACATATAGACACAGACAGACACACAGACAGAAAGACTCAGACACAGGCAGACAGACAGACAGAGGTGATTTAGAGAGTGTGGCAAATGGAAAATGAGATAGCGGAGGATGGGATATGCAGAGGAAATGGACTCTCGCGATACAGCAGAGGAAGAGATGGGAACGGTACACGGTGCACAGGAAAGAAAAAGGTACGACTGACAGAAAAATACAGACAACTCCACTGGGAAAAACAGCAAGGTAAAAAGGAAAGAGAGAGATGGGGGGGAAAATTAAATGTACAGAAGTCAATAGAGACGGCACATAAGAGCAATGGTAGGGATATTAGGCTATGCAAGAGAAAGAAAATCATAAGTACGAAAGAGGACTGGAAAAAGAGGCAAAAATGACAGGGTCATATAGAAAGACGGACTGATAGCACCAAGGACAGAGAGAGAGTCAAGATTACAAACAGAAACAGAGACAGGGGCAGAGAGAGAAGTACAGACTGAACGAGAGTAAGGAATGCAGAGGGGGAGAGAGCGAGAGCGTGGGGTAGCGTGGTCCGCCGCCTTCCGGTTCCTTTATCTGGAACAGCCTTGACCTTCTTCTGTTTGACTCATGGTAGCGCTGGAGGGAAGAGTAGATAGAATGGAGAGAGGAGAGGATTGAAAGAGGAAAAAGAATAGTGGAGCCTGAGTGGAAAAATGAGGAAGAACGGTGGGGTTGGAGAGGAGAGAGAAGGCAGTGGAGAGAGTGAGGGAGAGAGGTGGCAGGGGTGGAGAGGAGTTACGGGGGGGTTGGGAGAGCGAGTGGCGGGAGTGGAGTGGAAAAAAATGGACGTGTGTTTGAAGGCGGAGCTACGGAAGAGAGTCCAAAAAGAAGACAGAGTGAAAATAAATTGGAGGCAGGGGAAATGTGAGGGTGAGGCTGGAGCAATGAGAGAACAGAGGACTGGGTGATGAGATTGATTGATTTCAGAGTGGGGCTGGGAAACAAAGCTAAAAGAAAGGACAAAGTGAGGAGACGAGAGTGGAATAGAGGGATATGTGAAGGTGATTTTGGAGAGAAGAGCGAACGGAAAGGATAAAGAAGAGAGAGTGAGCGGAGGGGAATGAGAGGAATGGAAAGAGTAAAGAGGATCGGCTGGTGAGAGTGAATGACAAGAGAGTGGTGTGAGTGTGGGTTTGGAGAGGAGAGAACGAAGAGGAGGGAGAGAATTAAGAGAAATGGTGGAATGGAGGAAGTGGAGAGAGAGGGGGGGTGGGTGAGAGCTAGATTAGAGGGACGAGAGTGATAAGGGCTGTCCGAATGAAAAGAGAATGAATAAGAAAAGCGAGAAAGGAGCAGAACGAGAAGACGGAGGGATACCTAAGAGGGAGAGTGGAGACTGAGGGATGAGTGTTAGAGGGAAGACTGAACATAAGAAAGGATAATGAAGAAAGTAGAAATAAACAGTCAGGAAGGAGGACATTTAAGAGAAATAGTGCAGATGGGTATATTTTGAGGAAATGAAAGAAAGAATGAACTAGTTAGAAGAATCCGACAGAATACGGAGGGATAGTTATGAGGGCGGATATGGATGAGAGAGATTATTTCTATACATGTTTGTTGTTGTTGAGCAATCCCAGTCTGTCTGGCCAAGCAGACCCATCAACCGCAGGCAAGCAACCTCGCATGCAGGGCTGTCTCATACAGCAAACCGATGTTCCGTTGCCGTAGACAGCGCCTCGCCACAGCAAGTGGAGAGTGTGGAGGTTTGGTCCCGGGATGGACGCAACTTTTGCGTCTCTTCACCCAGTTAATAAGGGCACCATAACAGACTTCACATCACCCGTCGTTTGGTTGTATAGTTATCACTCAGCGCTGTAAAAGGTATTCTGCGTTACTGGAGATGATCAGGCTTGTCTCTCAGGTTACAGTCACCTGAAGTGGAAAGAATGATGATAAAAAGTAACAGGAAAGAGGAGAGAAATAGAGAGGAGGGCAGACATATGAAGGAAGAAATCGGCAGCACTACATGAAGTGAGTGGATGATAGTCGCCACCACATAACAATATTTATTGCATAAAGACTGATGATAGAGAAGAATAGCCACGAAGGATGAAGGTAAGGAGAATTAAAAGAATGAAAACAAAGAGGGAAATTTGTACAGAAGAGTGTATGAAAGCAAGCAAGACTGAAGATGAGGAGGGATACTCAACACTCACGTGCCTGTATCTCACTGCCAGCTGAATAAAATCGTCTGGCAATAGCTGGCTTAGAATCCTAGAACTTTTCTGACCATGAATGGGTTAATGGTGAAACCTCAAAAGCTCCTGTGACAATCTCGGATTTTTTTTTTTTTTAATCATTTGACGGTACCCGAAATAGACACTTGAGTTGTTCCAGTAATGAGTGGGTTAACGTCTTCAACATGGTGTCGTGTTCAGTCGATATAGTTAGTACTGCTACATCGACATGAGAGTATTAGGCTTTTTGCAAACCTGTTGTAATAAAGGAGTTCAGTGAAGGCAATATCCAACCATTAATGTCGACAAATTTCTCCAGAGAAAAGTAAAGTTGTGAAGTGGGGAATATATGAAAAAAAAAAAAAAACAGACTGAAGCAGTCAAAAATTCAGGGTAGTTACTAGGGAGATGGAGAGTGGGGAAGCTTACTTGCAGTGGAGAATGAAAGATGAAGGATTGTAATGTGATGATGAAGAAAATTAGATTATATAGATAAATACAGAGAGAGAGAGAGAGAGAGAGAGCTTATGACTGCGATAAAGATACGAAAATAACATAATGCAGGGTTAGTAAAGGAAAATATGTTTAACAATTAATACGATTCACGCGCGCGCGCGTACAGACAGTCAGACAGACAGATCTGAGCGTGTGTAGCGAGCATGTTTATGTATGTATGTATAACTGCTATACATTTGCCTACTTCACTACATCAGATATTTGGAAATTATTGAATAGAAGTTGAATTTAAGTTATTTATGTTACTACAAGCGCTACTATACATATAAACATTTTTAAGTTCTATTTATCACTGTATCGGTTCAAAAACCGCGGAAATTTTACTGAACATTACGAAAATCAGCACTTTACATATTAATATTATAACGACCGTATATTCCAATACTTTTTGTTTCACAGATTTCACCAATATTATTTTTCTGAAAGCAGCAATTTCTTATCGTTTAAATGTCTGTGTCAGAATTTATTATTGTTTGTGATTAATTATGGGATGTGCTTGTTCAAAATGCTGTTTCCAAGTAAGAGAGAAAATTATTATTTAATTTCAAAACAAGGCACTTGATGAGAGAATACATAAAGAACCAGATACTTCTCTCCTTTCATGGGGGGACTGATAATAGCAACAAGACCGTACTTAAAAGTATCTGAAACAATAATCATCATTAAGTCGACGTATTTCTACCCTAGTTCACCTGTATCCAAGAAATCTAAAACTGCGAACTACATTGGAATCATCGACTGGATATATACGTTTGATGTTTATCCAGCAGTGGGAGTTAGTTAATGGATAGCGACAGACGAGCAGCCGTGAGCCTTTCTGATTTACCTTCCAACACTAGTCTCGCACGTAAGTCTCTTAACTAAACATACAGGAGGTTGAGGATCAGACATGGGACAGTCGGTGATTGATGCTTTCAGTTGCTTAATATGTACTGAAACGAAGCAGGATATAACACACACACACACACATTCACACACACACACACACACACACACACACACACAAATTATTGCCCTGAACTTCCTGTAATTTAAGTGATTTACACAAATATAAGAAGCTTTTCAGGTAGCGCATATTTGTGCTACTTTCATTAAGTATACAGTTTGATACTAATTGTAATATGGTTTATTATTCACAGTTCTGTCTCCATATGGCGTGAAGGCGACGTGAAGGAGCAGTTAGGTGCAAATCACGTAATCTGCTGATTTCCTAAGCAGATCTGAACTCAGCAACTGAGGTAGGTAGATTCATTGCAAATTCATTTCGTTTTCTTCTGTGATTAGAGTCTCACTCCGTACGTTTAACCCCAGAATAACCCTTTGAACTGCAATACT
>JAGKTI010002264.1:32480-47537 GCA_018397915.1 Birgus latro | reverse complement strand
TCGTCCTTTACGGAGCTATAATTATTTACTAATGACTCTTTGTGTACGTTAAACAAGAAATTAGGAAAAAAAAATAACATTCTGAATCAAAACTGTAGAGCTGGTCAGAGTGAATATTGCATTTTGGGGCCTGATATTAGCAAAAATGGTTACATTCCAATCTACTTTAAGAAGCGTTTTATGCGGGTTAAGAAGCGTTTTATTCGGGAAGGAAAGCGAAAGAAGAGTGTGGACTTTACAACAGGGGGAGGTTCGACCACTGGAGTAGGTTACAGAAGTGATAAAACGATCGCTAACCCATGGCTGGCATTATCTGAGCATTTGAATGCAACCATTCCTTGTATTTAAGCCATAATAGACTACATTCGTTGAAGCAAGATTGAAGCAAGAGAGATTGGAAGAAGGGTGAGATGGGTAATCAGTGTGATAAAATAGTGTAAAACCTGAAAAATGCAGGAAAGGTACAGGTAGGAATAAGAAAATATGTGTGAGGAATTCAGTCGCTAAACTGGGAACAGATGGATTTCGAACATTTGGCACGTGATGGACCTAGCAAGTCATTAACAACCTTGGATGTGAATTTAAGTGGGGAGAGTGGGGGAAGGCCAAGCAATCTGGAAACCGGCCTTACCTTCATCCCCGTACCTATTGCACTGGTGGTTCTTGTTGTTCCTGCCACAGCAGATATCAGTCACTAGAAAATGATTTTTTCTTTATCTCAGCCTAACCTCTTATTTCATCCTGATCCGTTGGAAAGGACAAGGAAAAGAAGGCTCATGAAATCTTTCCATGTATCTTGTTCTTTTTGTCTTGGCAGAATTCAATTACGAGGTATTAATTATCGTAAGTAGTTCCGAATTCTCAGCTACGATCCCTTACCCCACTCTGACCTGGTGCAAAGGTCAGCATTATTCACCAGGATGCTAAATTTCCACAGTAAATTGGTGTGCCGCTTAACCTCCTCAGATGGCGGCAATCAACTGGCAGCTAGCAGGAGTTTATATCAGTGATCAAAGAGCGCAATTTTTTCTCACTGTACGTTGGAATATTTACTACCAATAAATACAGCTAATGCAGGGTACAAACAGTGAGCTTCAGATCAAATTTAGATCCATAACTTTTTTAACCTCTTCGGCCCGAGGACGCAATTCTTTGGTTCTTTTCTGAAGAAGATATTCAGCGTAGGGGGAACTTTTTTAAATATAAAGGAGTTAAATAGCCTAAATTTACCAGTGCCTACTAGGGGTATCTCTCAAGCTGAATAGAATCGCTAGGGGTACACTACAAAAGCAAGATGTCACCATGCTGGAAGCTTTATCCATGGCCATTGGGGACTGGCCATGTGGATAGATATCTTTCTCTCCTATCAGCTCAGATGAACATCACTTCTTTCCTGCTGACGGAGGTGTTGGCTCAGAAGAAACTTTAGTCAATTGTGGTACTGCAGAATTGAGATCAGCAGGGAAAGTGGTGTGATTTAGGGAAAAGGGGAGAGAGAACAGTATAATAGTGAGCACAAGTATGGTAAAAAAGGAAGGACGATGGATAATAATGAGTGCGCAGAGAAACGGTAGAAAACAAAGATGGGATATAGTGAGTGTGTAGATGCAAAGCTGAACAAAGAAAGGTAATGATGAATCTACTGAAGCAAAGCAGAAGAGAAAGGGGAGAGTTAAATAATGAGTGTGTAGTAGTGAGGTAGAAAAGGAATGAGCTCGGACAATAATAACCATGCATAAGGAAGGAATGAGAACAAGGGAAAGTGTAGAAGTAACTCATGAAAGAAAGGATGAAGGGCAGCAGTGAGTGTTGAGAAATTGGGTAGCATAGGAAAAAGGAGGGACAATAATTAGCATACAGAAATAAGACGGACAAGGCAAAAGTGTGACCAATAATTAATGGGGAGAAGAATGAGGAAGCGAGTAAGTGATGGGGAACAGAAGTGAGGGAAAATGCCAGAAAGAAAGATTAATGAGTAGGGAGACATAAACAACGAAAATAGAAGTAAGGAAGCATGAGGATGAAGGAGTCCTGGAATGAAGGGGAGAAAAGCGTGTGTGTGTGTGTGTGTGTGTGTAAGAGAGAGAGAGATCAACCCAACCCAACTCCTCACCCAACAGAACCAACTTTCCAGCCACCAAACTCTATCTCTGTAATCCAGGCTGCTAAGCCAGAAATCGATAAATCAATAAACCACCATGCTGACCTTGCGAGCTGCGGTTTGGAGGTACTGGTGGTGCGTGAGGGTGTGGTGAGCGAGGTGGCGGGGGAGGTGAAGTTATCAAGAGCAACATGCAGGTAGACATATTGGTACACGAGTATGTACGGGAGATAAAGTTGTATGGATTTTGTTAAGGGCTATCTTTGTGTGTGTGTGTGTGTGTGTGTGTGTGTGTGTGTGTGTGTGTGTGTGTGTGTGTGTTAGACAGACAGACAGACAGTCACAGACAGACAGGCCAGTGGTAATTGCGAAGTAGGTTAATAATATATAGACGGGAATTGGTTAATTTGGTTTGGAATTCCCTTGATGAGAGAGAGAGAGAGCGTTTCTAAAAACTGTAGTTTATTATGTTCTAAAACATACCGTCTTTCAGTCGTTTTCTCTTTAGTGTGGCAGTCGATAAATTGATTCTGAGATGCTGAAATATAGTCAGTCAGAACATCAAAAAAGTTTAAAGATCCATTTGCTTTATTTTTTCCTGTCAGCAGCTACCTTACGATATGACTCATTTATTTTCTTTTTCCTATCAGACACCCGAGTTCTTATTCAGCAAAGGAAGCCATTGTCAAATAAAATATCAATTAACAGCTGTTTTTATACTGGGGAAAAAACGAGATACAAGTTTTTTGCCAAGTAAAGGATGTTTTGCCCTGTTCATTTTGTGCTTATCATAACTTGTATTGTCTCGTCAATAAAAATCTAACACTATCGTCTCAACTGTTTATAATCTGTATAGCGTACAATGAGTGGCCAAGACGCGTAGTGATAAAGTGGTTATAAAGTGTACTGAGTATACGAATATATATGAAGAATAAAGAGCAAGTAAAGTAGAATCTATGTAGAAGACAACACATTTATTCTTATGACAGACAGAAATTGAAGAAAGGTATCATTTGTTGATAGCAGGTTAGCTAATTCTGGTGTAGTAGCTCATAAAAATCTCTCTCTCTCTCTCTCTCTCTCTCTCTCTCTCTCACATTGTCTCTCTCTCTAATAGGGGTTATTTTGCATTACTCAGCACGTGGACAGATCTTGTATGAAATATCTACTTACTACAGTATATAAGAGAGACTAACAATGGGAGTTTTACTGATCCCGTTACAATATATGGCATGATTTTCCTACTTGATTCATACAGAAGATCCGAATTTGCACAGCGCGTTAATGTGTCCAGGGAAAAGAAATGTTAATACCCTTCTTCTTACTGTAATAGTTAAAATATATTTAAAAAATCACTAGCTTAGAGAAGGCATTGACGAATATTATCTAAACTCTTCACTACAAGAGGGGTGTTGGAGTTGGAAGCCTTCGTGTGGTGACATCGATATAACCAGGTGGCTCAACTGTCATACAAATGCCCATAATTACTTGCCTATTCCATGAAAGGAGGATGATAGAATGCGCAAGAAGGGAAACTTATGCCTTCAGTCCACCGAGTTCACGTTTCAGATGAACGTGAGGGCCATACGAATATCACGAGGTCTCCCTAATCTTAGCCGAATGACTCTTCTCTCAACGCCACCCATGTAAAAAGGGCTCAACGCTTTCTGATGCATTTTTGCCTTTATATTCCCCCATCTGTGCCTTATACCCGAGATAAAAATTAGTTTGAGCTTCTTAACCTCGCAAATTTAGTGACATCTATTTCTTTTTTCTTGTTACCTCCAAACGACTGTAGTCAACTTGAGGATGCATCTCGTACGGAATATGTTGATGAAGTCTAGAGGAAGGCCTTGGTGAGCAGTCTTAGAAGCTTTACTCAACGTCCAAGTAAACTTCCTCCAACTTCAGGTAATTCTATCCAGCGTCTTATCAGGCTAGTTCAGCGCCCTGGTATGATTATTCAGTGTATTGGTGAGCATGTTCAACACTTTAGTAAATTTATTCCAGGGTTCAGTAAGTTCATTCAGCGCCATAGTAAGTTTATTCAAGCTTTGGTAAGTTTAGCCAGCGTCCTAATGTGTAATTCAACTTTAATTTATTCATCGTGCTAGTAAGTTTATTCAGAATACTGCTATGCTAGTCGAGTAAGCTTATTCGACCCCATCTTTTTATCAGCATTCTAGTAAACTTATTTAACATCCTAGAATCGATTTGGACGACCTTTTCTTATCTAGCATTCTAGGTAACTTATTCAACATCCTAGTAGCTTATTCAACGTCCTAGTAAGCTTGCGCAGCGTCCTGGCAAGCCTTTTCAGCGTTTTAGTGACTTTATTCGACGTCTTAGTAGGCTCATTCGACCTCTTAGTAAGCTTATTGGACGTCCCAGTAAGCTTATTGAAAGTCCAAGTAAGCTTATTGAAAGTCAAGTAAGCTTATTGAAAGTCAAGTAAGCTTATTCAACGTCAAAGTAGATTATTGAAAGTCCAAGTAAACTTATTCGACGTCCAAGTAAGCTTATTGAAAGTTCACGTAAGCTTATTGAAAGTCCAAAAAAGCTTATTCGACGTCCAAGTAGGCTTATTCTTCATCCTTGTAAACCTATTCAGCGCCCAAGTAAACTTATTCATCGTCCTAGTAAGCCTATTCAACGTCCTAGTAAGCTTATTCAACGTACTAATAAGTTCATTCGACGTTCTAGTATGCTTATTCGATGTTAATTCGGCGTCCTAGTGAGCCAACTGGATCTATAGCTTATTTGATGCCCTAGTAAGCCTGTTCGACGTCCTAGTAAGCTTATTCGACGTCCTCCTCTTATTTATCGACCGGTGGTACGGTAGACACAAAGCAAGGGAAACTGATGCGAGGACAGAGCGGGCGAGAGAGGAGGGCAGGTGGGAGTGTTGATGCGATCGATACCACATACTAGAGGGAGTGAGAGGAGGCAGGGAGGGGATATAGAGCAGGGGTGAGGGTGAGAGTTGGGGAGGGAGATGGAGAGAAAGAGGGAATTTTGAAGGAAGTGGAGAGAGAGAGGGATGATGGAAGTGGGAGACATTAGGACGGAGAAAGAGGGAGAGAGAGAGACGGGAAGGGATAGAATTGGTGTCTTTTGATGACTGCCGCATCATGGGTCGTCAGTGGGTAAGGAAGTGACTGATGAGGATGCTGGTACAAGAGGCGAAATAACATCACAATTCTTGCCCTTTCAGTACAACGGCCTCTTTAATAGCCTTATTCTTTTTGTGTCTAAAAGATTTTACAATGAAAGGACCTCTTGCACAGAAATGGCTGAACTGGATTCTTTCATACCCTTTGAGTCCAAAGGGACCGCTGTAGTTGAGCAAAGTCATTTGGTGCTGGGAAGAAAGAATCAGGAAACAATGAACGTACTAAAAACATATGCTGAGGCTGTAGATGTAGTGTCTTTATTAGACACTCATTATGAAACCCATAGCAGTTCAGGTTATTTGACTCCTTTGTCTCATTCCTGAATGTGCTCTGTTACGTGTAATGCAGGTTTGGAATATGCCGTGCTGATAACCACTTGGCCAAGGATCTTAAGATGTTGGAGTCTTTTATACAGCTTCGCTCAATTACAATCCCGTCTTTTATATAGCTTCGCTCAATTATAATCCCCGTACCACGATGACGTTTTTTTCTGCAAACAAATTGCCTTGTTATCTCCAGATCATTTTCTTCAGATCGTAAGAAACTTTTCTCACTGGAGATGTTTGTTAAAACCATCGTTAACCCCTTCACCGGTAGGATGCTTTCCTAAAGCTGAGTGTAAATGTTTGGTGTCAGCAAAAATAAAATAAAAATTATGTCGTCGAGCGGAAATGCATATATTCTCAAGGTCTGGTGAACACATTTTGGAAAAGACGAAAACCATTCGAGGTAGGAATTACTTGAAATGTGGTTATTTGTACATTCCCATCATTCTTAAATATTGCTAAATAGTGCCTGGTATTTAAGAGAAATCCCTAACCACGACACCCAAATGATCAGAAGTCATTCCAGTATGTTTAGCAATATTTCAGTTATTATTCTTTGCATCAGCCAAAGTAACTTTGATTTATTTAGTTCACGGTTTAATAAAGTAGGACATATTTTAATTTATACTAAAAAGTTTTGTTATCCGAGTATAGAAGGCTAAATTATAAATGATATATAAGTACCAAGTCAGTACACATTTATTGTAGGTAAGATGCCTGTGCTATGATAGTAAGATTATAACAACTGGAGAGAGAAGGTAAGCAAAAGCAGAGATAGACAGGTGTGTATAATAAGCCATACGATTAACCTACCTGTTTGACTCTGTTCCTCTCTCTGGCATTCCTCCGAGACACGGGCACGCGAAGGTCTGCATCAGAGTAATTTATTCTCCTCTTGCATTTCGCTGGAGAGATGGAGAGGCAGGAGGATGAAGAGGACGGGGAGGTAGGGACGATGGACGAAGAAAGACCTGCGGACGAGACGACTGTGGGAGTTCTGAGTACGGTGGTGAACGATGATGATGATGATGATGGGCAGGTGGTCAGAGGGTTCTTTGTGCCAGGGGAAGGTCGGATTGGTAAGAGGGGTTTTAGTGGCGATTTGGTTCCCAGACTTGAGGATTTGGGGCTACAGGATGACTGGCTTTTGACACTGGTTCTTCCCGGTGATCCTTTCGTGTTGATACTCCCGGTGGTTTTTGTGATGATGCTTGAGATGGCTTTGTTTGTGACGCTATGCTTGCTGATGACTGAGGGCGCGATCCTGTTCTTATTCTGGATGTTCGGGGCATTGGATGGCTTGAGCACCTCGGGTTTGTGTGGGCTCTGAATTTCCACCTTGACGGATCTCTGCATGACAGCCACTTCTTGGGACATTATTTTGGTTTAGACGTCACCACCACTTAAATATTTCTTTACTATCACTGCTCCACCCCCCACAGTCCCGGTATTCACATGTTTCCCTTGGTAATCCTCGTGGTATCCAATCCCTCGCACGAATGAACTCTCCCAACTGTTTTTGCGATTAACGGTTTAACGTTCCTCACTTCAAATTTGCCGCTGGCTTTTCCGATTCCTGGCGCGCCGTAGTATATCCCTTCCGACCGTAGCGGTAACGGAATGCGTCTGCGCGTGCCGTGGCTGAAAGACCTACGCGCGTGCATTAGCGCCACCCACCCTTCCAAGTCTCCCAATCAGCTCCCCTCCCGCCAAATATTAGACCAATGAGAGGGTGCAGAATAGCCTTGAGCCCCGCCCGAGCACACGTGCGGCTCGTGCCGTGGGCAGCTCGTCCGGTGCGGCACGTGCCAGTAAACAACGATGGCCTTTGTTATTGTGGTCGCCTGGACGATAGTTTCCTCACATCAGCCCCCTGGACCACACCATCCTCAACCAGTGGCTATTTCTATCTGTCAGTACAGAACTGAGTCAGCAGCTCAAGGGAGACCAAGTACAAACACAACTAAGAGAGGAGGGAGTGTGGGGGAGCGTGAAGCAGCTGCCAGTTTGAATGGGTATAATCCTACAAAGTTGCCAACAGCACATTATCAATTTTTCGAAGTTTTCATGTCTAACAAACTCACCGTAAAACTGTCATCAAACATCTATCCATATACCTAGTCCTGGAAATGCTGAAACCACACTGTGCTGTCATTTCTGTCCCCGAAGCTCCACAACTTCCGAAAACAACAATGTTCGGCATCCAGAGAGTTCCTGCAGGGGACACAATAGACTTTCACTGACAGCCTTAACTTGCCACAAAAAGTGTAGCTATAACTCACTGGATTAGAATAAGTTGAACTAAATCCCATATGGTCCTGGTGCAGCAAATTTTAAACGGAAAAGCTACAGAGGGTCTGAGATTTCCCTCGCCTGTACATGTATCTGAATTTTTACCTTTTTATATATGTGTTGTAGCGGTTGTACTCTTTTCACCTTAACTGAACCCAGATTTTCTTCCTATTGCTGTTTATTCCCATAGTTCTTGGCAGAAAAATACAGTACTATGGCTCAGCACCCTTTCCATAGCACTTCATTGTGACTGGCATCATATCCTACTGTTAAGCTAGTGCTACAGCTCAGCATTCAAGATGGAGATATTACAATATTGGGCCTAGTTAAAGTAAAGCGAGTATAGTAGGCTTACCGAAAATATGAAAAAAAATGTTTTTCCTATTATTTACGTGAACTCGGCAAACAGCCAACTGATAATTCTCATCGTATACCACTAGAAACTTATATAATTCACTGCAACAAAGGACTGTATGAAAAGTCTGATCTCCCCCTTCCTAATGAGACTCAGTGAGTGATAATTGTGGCGACCCTACAGTGATGAATGGTACTTCCCTCCCCATCGATCTGTCCGTTCCGTTGGTCCATGTTTACACTTGCGAGGTCTGTCTGTCAGTATGACTGGTTGGGAAATCCTTATTTCTCATATTTTTTTTTTTTAATCTAAAAAGAGTTTGTTAAACATATGAAACTTCACTGCACTGAATTTTTAGATATAAATTAAACTCTAGAGCAACACTGCCATAAACAAGCTTTATTAAAAAGAATAATCGCTGCTACACGGAAAGCTGCGTTGATGCAAGATATCAGTGAAACTCTCTGGGGAGTTCGTTAGGAAAGTCATACAAATTACTTTTAACTAATTTTAGCACTATGTTTTACGAAACACCTAAAATCTACACCATCTCTGAAGAATGAGAAATTTTACCTGCTACAAATAAAACACGAGCTTTGTTCATACCGCAACACAGAATCATAACACACTAGTCCACTGAGCGCGCCTTAGATCTGTAGCTGCCATGGAAAATAGACAAAATTACCGAGATGATAATGGGAATGCCTACTGGATCCTGTCTTCATAATTCTACTGCATCTTTTAATTAACTTCAATTTTTTCCTTTATAAGTACAGTACAGACATAATTTATCCTCTGTTGCTGATATTGTGTGCACGGTAATAATGATTATAAACCTGATATAATAATAATAATAGTAGTAGTAGTAGTAGAATATTGTTATTATCATCATCATCCCGACCTCGTTTCCCACCCTAGGGCAGGGTGAGGACCTAGGGCAGGGTGAGGATTATTATTATTATTATTATTATTATTATTATTATTATTATTATTATTACTATTATTTTATTATTATTATTATTATTATTATTTACTACTACTACTACTACAACTACTCGCATTATTACTACTGCAGTAAACTTTATCGCATTTATCAACACCATTATTTTCATATCCTTTATTACTCCTGTTAAAACCATTACTAGGGTCCAGCCTGGTGCATAGCGTAACACTGAACGATAACAAAAATCCTTAATGTATGGAACCAAAGGGAACCATCTGTTGAGCCTGATGGGTGAATGGGTGGGATGGGGTGGGGGTGAGTGGGGTGGAGAGGGAAGGGGAGGGGTGACGCGGTATGAGGGCAGGGGAGATGGAGTGGGGCGAGGCGAAGAGGGGATAGGGAGGGGAGGGATGCCGCCGAGTGTTTTTCTTTCTCTTTTATCAATGGTGCTTATATCGATCGAGGGATTGAGCTGTCGGGGCCTGTCTGCGCTAGGTATGCTTGAGTTTGATGGATGCTCTCTCGTGTCCAGCCCTTAGCTAGTTACTTTGTTCTCCTTTGACGTCTCTGTAATAGTCCAGGCGATTAGCTTTATCACGGTTCCATGGGTCCTTTCTCCTCAGAATAAATTATTTGGAATGTCTGCTTCTATGATTTCAACTCTTAATAACAGATTCCTAGGCAGTTACTGTGTTCTCGTTTGACGTCTTTAAAACAGTTCTGGCAATTAGCATTACCATAGTTTCATACACCTTCTATCTAAATGGTAATAGATTGTAAATATACGCGTTATAAACATAGCATATGAGTAGTGGAAATAAACAGCCCCTTCTTTCATGTGTAATTCTGTGTCGCTAGTTTCTATGATCCTTTGTATTTTTTTTAGTTAACCGTTTGAGTGGATGACGTCTTGATTGCGTTAATTCCTGCCAACTCCGGACGATTTATGCCTTTTGGAGGAGAAAAGATCAAATTAATGTGGTAAACAGTAGCCTTCGTTAAACCTTCACTACTAGCATGCCCTCCTAAGCTGAGTAATGTTTGTGGCCGTGGTAAAAGTGAAACAGAAAAGACGTCCTCCAGCTGAAGAGGTGAATCAATCCATGGTAGAGAGAGAGAGAGAGAGAAGAAATCCAGGCTTTTGTGTAGTGTTCTTGAGATTGGCTAATACCTTCCCTTGTCGACCCATGGCTTTGTTCTTATTTTTCGTCTCAATAACAGCTTACGATTACTTTTGCCTCGGTTCCATGGGCCACTCTCCTTCTACAGAGGTTACGCGAAATGTCTGCTTTTAATATTTGCCAGTTATTGATAGCTGACATATTCAGTGAAAATAAAGATGAGTGACACCAAAAATTCCGTAAAAAAATTCCATACTTTCACACCAAATTCTGTTCCACCGTTTTTAATTCCTAAGTAGCTGATCCGTGTGTGTGTGTGTGTGTGTGTGTGTGTGTGTGTGTGTGTACGTATACTTTGCTTCACCTCGGGATCTAGAAATGTTAACCTCATCATTACAAGAGATGTCTTTTAAGTTGAATGAAATCGCCTAAGGGAAACTTGCAGAAGAGATTAATAAAAATAGCTTTCAACCCATGAATTTTTCCGGCAGTGACAACAATAAAAAAAAAAGGTCAGTACAGAAGAAAATGAATGTCCTTCAGTACTAGGCCGAATATTAAGCTGCCACGAAACGATATTATTCAACTTGGGAAGACTCATCAGTAAAGAGGTTAACGAAAGCTTAATCTGACTCTTGCAACTCGAAAAACCTCTCCTAAGTTGAATGATATTTTCTGCAGAAAGAGAGAGAGAGTCCAAAATTAGCCTCCGCCTTGTAAGATACGGGGATATATATTATGTCAGAGGCTGTGGGAGCGGATGATACAAGGCAGTTGGTTGTGCGTGCCAGGACTGAGGTGAGTGATGGCATGTGCTTGACTGGTGTAGACGTCAGGAGTAGGAGCTGATAAGGGGTTAATGGTTGACAGTTATGAGCCTGTGTGTGTGTTTTTTTTATTTTTTATTTTTACCGTAGGCTCGATGGAGGTAAGGTGTTTGCGGTGTTTTTGTTGGTTGTGGTGCTAGTGTTGTTGATGATTAGTGGTGATGAAGATGATGCTTGTGTCGATGATTTTGATTTTGTTATAGAGGAATGTTGTTGTTTGTGGTGGTGGTGGTGGTTTTTGGCGCTGGAGGGGGGTGTGGTTGTGTGGAACTGGTATGGGTTGGTGTTGTTGTCGCTAGGGATGGTGGTAGTAGTGTTAGGTGCTGGAGTGGGGATATTGGTAGTGGTGGTGATGATGATGATGGTGGAGGGGGAATTGTGGTGCTGGGAGTGGTGGTCAGAGAGGGTGTTGTCGGCATTGGGTAAAGCTGTGGTGGGAATGTTGGAATTGATGATGATAACGATGATTGTGGTGTTTGAGGGCATTGGAGTTGTTGCATTTATGAAGATGGCAATGTTGCTGGTGATAGTGGTTACGGAGAAGGATAAGTGTTGTTGGTACTGGTGGTTGGAGGTGTTAGTTTTGTTGATGGCGGTGGTGGCAGCGATGGGGATGGTGACGGTGTAACGCTGTTGGTGGAGGATGGTAGTGCTTGTGGTGTTGGCAGTGGTTGTGGACGGTGTTGGAGAGGATGTCAGTGAAGCTATGGTACAGGTCGAGTTATCGGTGTTGTTATTGTTGCTGTTAGTGATGGTGTTGTGGAGAGATAGGTGTAAATCATAATAATCATATTTATATTATTCAGTTATAATGCAGCACATCGGTCACTGTATTGTTAGGCTGGACACTGTTCCTTTAAGCACTATCGACGTCAAAATATTTTTTAGGAATATAGCTGATACTTCAAACCAACAACTTTTATCCAAGAACGAAAATGTTTAGATCTTAGTTAAAAATTACTTATCTAATCTGGCTGCTATTGAGATATTATGTATCAATATCATGAAGAATATAAGAATATTTGCTGAAAGATGGAGTAGCAATGATCATTCTATAGATACTTTTTAACTGGTTTAGTGAAGAACTTGTCTATCGACTGCGCAAGGTACATTAAGGCAGGTAACCAATATGTGTGTAAGATTTTATGTAGGCAAGGCTCTGCGACCTCCAATCTCCTTCTCTTTTCTTAACTGTTCTAGCTGTCTGAATGAGATACTCTGAGGTAAAACAAGTTTTCATCTCCCCTACTTCATTTCCCCCCCAGCTGTACCTCCGTTTTCTCATCATCATTTTCCTCTTAACTGTGTCCTTCTTTCCTGCACTCCATCTCCCTCCAGACCATGTCACTGTTTCCCTCCCTAACTCCATTTCCCTCCAGACCTTACCTCTGTTTCTCTTTTCCAGTCCATCTCCTTCCAAACCATTCCACTATCTTTATTATCAGCTCCACTATTATTAACTCGAAATTGTTACCTGTATTCCTCTCCCTTATATCATCACTCTCCAATCCATACTTCTAGTCCTTCCTCCACTCCATTTAGCCTACAGCCGAGCTTTACCTCTAGTCTTTTCCCATGCTTCATTCTCTTTAAATCATACCTCGGTATATCTCCCCTACCCCATCTCTCTTCAACCCATTCTTCTGTTTCTCTCCCCAACTCCATTTCCGCTCCAAACCTCACCTATGTTTCTCTTCTCTACTCCATCTTCCTCCAAACTTTGCCTCTGTTTCCTTCCCCTACTCGACTTCCTCCATTCATTACCTTTGTTTTCTTCCATTACTCTAAACCATACCTGTGTTGCTTTAACTTACATTTCCCTGCAACCCATAACACTGTTGCTCTCCCGTACATCATTTCCCTCCAGACCTTACCTTTGTTACTGTTACTCTCACTCGATCCATTGTCCTTATACGTCTCTAAAACTTACCTCTGATTTTCTCCCCTGCTGGTTCCCTGTTTCATTCTCCCTCATTTCATTTACCTCCATACCCCTGTTTTTCCCCCACCCCGTTGTCCGTCTAGGCCTCGAAACCTTACCTCTTGTTTGTTTCTCTCCCCCACCTCCTTCCAAACCACACCCTACTTTCCCTCCCCTGCTACATTGCACTCGAAATCTTACCACTATTTCTCTCCTTCAATCCATCTGCTCCAAACCTATTTAACACTCTCTCCCCTGATCCAGTTTCCTTCCAGATTTTATTTACATTTCTCCTCCCTAACTTACCCAGGTTCCTCTACCCCACTTCATTCTCCCTGTAGGCCCCAAACCGTACCTCTGTTTACACTGCTCTGCTTCCCAGGGGCGATGCACTGAGCTTACTGTCCACTTTTATGACACCAATAACACTTGACTTGAGGATAATTACTTCTAAAGAGTATTTGTAAGGATAATGAAATGCACCTGAGATAATAAAAATTTAAGGTCAGTCTCCCCTGGGCAATGACTGGGGGCGAGAGAGGACAGAAGAGAGATAAGTTGATACATATAGATAAACAGATAGATATTAGGCAGGCAGATAGAAAAGTAAAAAAAAAAACTGATGCACTGACAGACATAGACATTAACGGACTGACAGACTGATGAAATGATTGAGAAGCAAAGTTTGAGATATATGGACAGGGAACCAACATTAAAGAAATATATATCATGGATCGATAGAAAGGCAGTGACCGTCAGGTATATAAAGGCGTATAGGTAAGCATGTTTTGTGTGTGTGCGTGTTTGTGTGCGAGAGAGAGAGAGAGAGAGAGAGAGAGAGAGAGAGAGAGAGAGAGAGAGAGAGAGAGAGAGAGAGGAGAAGAGAAGGGAAGAGAAGGAAACTGCAGACAGGACAGGAAGAGTCGAGCGGAACCTGAAGGGGAGAGACGGGAAGAGGCAAAGTGAAGAGAAGAGAAGAGAGGAAACGAAAAGGAGTGTGAATAGAAGAAAAGCGAAGAGAAAAGAAGGAAATGAATGTGGAGAGAAGAGGAAAGATGGATAATGAAAGTGAGAAGTAAGAAGAAGGAAAGTGGAGAAGAGAAGAAATAGAGGCGAAGTGGAGGCAAGAAAAGGAAGTGAAGTGAAATGAAAAGAGAAGGTAAGTGATGGGAAGAGGAGAACAGAAGGGATATGAGAAGAGAAGGGAACTGCAAAGAAAATAAGTGAATCGAAGGGAAGTAAAGAGAACAGAGGAGAAAAGAAGGAAAGTGAAGAAAAAGAAGAGAAGTGAGGAGAGGAGGAGGAAATTGGAAAGAAGAGAAGGAAAGTGAAGACAGTAGGAGACAGAAGAAAAGAGAGGAGAAGGGAAATGAGGAGAACAGGAGAAATAACAAGAGAAGAGAAGGGAAGGTAAGTGAAGTGAAGAGTAAGGAAGAGAAGAAAAGAAAACAATAAAGCAGGGATAAGTAGGCCAAGGAAGAGTAGAGAAAACTACAGTAGGCAAGGTATCAAAAACCCAGGGGTGAGGAGGGACAAAAGGTAAGGGAGGACAGGTAAGACAGCGAGTGTTATGGTGGTGTGAGGGTGGGGTAGAAGTAGGGGTGGGGTGGGTGACTAGAGGGGCACACGGTACAAACAGCTTCTCGAACGAAGGCCTGTGGGAAACGTATAACACTCGCCTCAGGGAGTTAAGGGGACGCGAGGGAGGCAAAAACACGTAGCCTATCTGGTGCATACCGTTCACTTTTTGTCTTAGTTATGTTTTGCTCATTTTCAGAGCCCTTAAATCGAAGCCCTGAGAGAAATCAATAGTTGCTTTAGTGATGTAGTTGCAAGCGAGGCAAGCACGACAATGCAAGGAAAGTCGCAAATTAATATAAAGTCAATTTTTTTTTCTTTTGGAGGCTGTATAATTCTCTCTCTCTCTCTCTCTCTCTCTCTCTTTCCCTCTTTCTCTCCCCCCCCTCTCCCCCCCCTCCCCTCTCCCCTTCCTCCCCC
>JAGKTI010002264.1:13486-25556 GCA_018397915.1 Birgus latro | reverse complement strand
TTGCCAGAGTGTGTTAACTGATGGCTTTGATTTGGTCTTTTCAGAACTTGAATATACGAGTATGTCTAGGATGAGAAATAGATAATGCTTACGAGGTTGGAGCTACACCTTGGACGAAAATTCCCGTGATGCTGCAGACTCCAGGTGAGATCCATGACTGCAGAAATTTTATGAGTCTTGGTGTTGGGATAATTTCTCTCACTTCATTATATTCTGGAAATTAGGTCTTCATCTTTTGATTATATCGTGAAAGTCCTCTACGCAACCCTCTTTTATGAAGCAGAGATTTCGAGCCTCTATATACTGCCCGAAAATGGGGTCTCAGTACTTATTTCCCAACTCAGCAGAGACTCCTCCTCCTTCGACATACACCCCTCCTTCACTTACTCTATCGCCTATTCAGGTTACCTCTTCTACCAATCACTCAATCTCGTCCATCATCCGAGCCCGTCTCTGTATCTTCATGCACCCTATATGGGCAGACCATCCCATATTATGTTCTGTGTCCTACTGTATCGTCTTCCACAATAATTATATCCAGTAAGTGTTCATTCTACCATCTCCCTCGCCTAGTCACTCCACATGTATCTTTCAAGCATCCACATACACTTCATTGCTGTACGTAACTGATGGAACTCTTGCGCAGTCATTCATCACTTCTCTTATTCCCATATTCACCTTCCTGTTTCCCAACGCTGCTCTTAAACCTTCTGTAATACTCTTCCTTTATGTATCAGTTCACCATATTAATCATATTAATCCTCCAAATTGTTATTTTTCCTCACAGCTTCACTTAAATAATTGCTTTTCCATACCTTTCAGTTTCACGCAAGAGATCACGTTTATGCTCCAATCAAACATCAGCAGCTTGTCCTCTGCTGTATTTACGTTTAATTTTGTCTCTCATACTTTTCAAAAATTTTCAGCCAAAATGTACACCTTCCATTCATCATCTCACAGCAGAACCGAATCATCACATACATATAAAGGAAATACAATACCAGCTTCTAGTTCTCAGGCATTCTGTCTTGTGCTTATGCTGAGCTAGATTATTGCCTGACGAAGATGTTGCCAAAATTAAAGAGACGTTAGATGTTGGAGTTTTATACTTTAATGATGGTGTAAAATGTTTGACTGATAGGCACGCTAGCCGGTAGATGTGGGATAATTCCTCAGTTTATAGGCTGAGAATCCCTCCCACCCGTCCCATGCGAAATCTAACTCCCCTCCCCCACCGTGCATCTCTCAGTCTTACAACATAAGTTTTCCAATATGTCCTTGATTTAATCGTTCTAGTACATTAATTTTAAGTAGACGGAGATTTGTGTCGTTTTGCGCCTTATATACTGTAGCTGAGTGACGTAAGAAAACAGTGCTAAGACTCAAGATCCATTCTATAGCCTTCTTCATGACTTGCATCTTATTCTAGTATTAATCTGTTGTTACAGCTGAACCTTCAAGTTGGAGAGATGGCTGTTTAACGCCTAGTGTAAGAAAACGTAGCATAACTCTTAGGAAAGCACTAAAGTAGAACTCTGAACACCGACTTCCCGTTAATGAGTGTACATAAGTAGTGTTGATAAACCTTCTTGAACTTAAACTGCGTAAAAGATCGCTGATAGCACTCTCTTTTCATCTGCACTTATACACTTACCAAACACCCCACAACCAAACTGTCCTGGAAATTTGTCGATGAAGTAAAAATAAACAGCCAAGCAAATTATTTCATAAAGTAAGCATATGCTATGATAACCTCTTGATTAAAAAGAGAAATAAACTTCTTAATGAGTACTTCTCCAGCTAACAATTCCTTTGTCTTATCACACTGCACTTCATCTTCCTTCAATTCTCCTTCATCCAGTTTATCTCCCTTCAACTCATCTTCCTTTTAGTTCATCTTCCTTCAACTCCTCTTCCTTCCAGTTCATCTCCTTTCACCTAATTTTCATTCCAGTTCATTTTCCTTTAACTCATCTTTCTCCAACTCATTTTCCCTCCAGTTCATCTTCTTTCAGCTCATCTTCCTTCAGCTTTTCTTCCCTCAGCTCATCTTCCTTCAGTTCATCGCCCTTCCAGTTCATCTTTCTTCAACCCATTTTCCCCCTAGCTCATCTTCCTTCCAGTTCATTTTCCTTCAGCTCATCTTCGTTCTAGTTCATCTTCCTTCAGCTCATGTTCCTTCCAATTCATTTTCCTTTAACTTATTTTCCGTTAAGTTCATCTTTCTTCAACTTCTCTTCCTTCCAGTTCTTCTTCCTTCAACTCATCATCCTTCCAGATCATCTTCCTACCAGCCCTCCTCCATCTAGCTCATCCACCTTCAGTTCATCTTCCTTCACGATTATCTTTCTTCAGTCATGTCTGCACCACCTAAAGTTCGACATGCTCCTGATCAAACCCGCTGAGTCCCAGATCAGAGGCGTGGGGGCAGTGGTATAATGCAGAACGGTAGTCCAATTCCCATTTGTTGCGTACACTCACGGCACGTAACAAGAGATGAAACCTCTCATCGGCCTTTAATGAAACACTGATAAGCCCAACTGTAACCCCTTTGTAAAAGTCAGCAGGTTGAACGCTTATACCAAACCAACAACTTCTGTTGATTACTGGTATTACTAGAGATCTGATAATCATGAATGTGCAGGTGAGCAAGACAGGGCTAGTGTAGGCAGGAACATAAGCCCCAACATTCCACTGCGAGGCATGTTCACTACCTTCATCCCTGGAGTTCATGTCAACGAGTAGACAGAGGATGATATCAAGCGCATCTTGGCTCCGAAGACAGGCCATCAGGGGACAGTGACAAGCATAAATGATGGAATGTATGGCAAACTCTATAGACGCTTCACAATCAGGGCATGCTAGTTATTTTCATCCCTGACGTATCATGCCAGAGTTATCAGTAAACACTGATAACAAACCCTTCTTAGCTTCCGAAGATTAGCTATCAGGGGGCAATGAGAGGCATATGTGGTGGAATGTATGGCTAGCTCTTTAGATTCTTTACACCTAGGACATGCTCGTTATTTTTACCCCTGACGTATCATGTCAGAGAGTCATCAGTAGGCAGAGAGGGATATCAAGTGCATCTTAGTATAGGAGAATTGATCATCAGGGGACAGTGAGAAACATAAAAGGTGGAATATATGGCAAGCTCCCGTTCTTCATTGCAAATCGTGGGGGCAGATCTGCGTGACCCACTCTGCCGTCTACACACAGCGACTGTATTCTGGTCAGAACTAAATGTCACTTGAAATAACTGCAGACACGACGCAGCCACCATGAAGTGCACCGACTGCTAAAGATCCTCGAGATGATCCACGGAGTAAGGAAGCGGATTATCGTGTGTGCGCGCGAGCTGTGGCTGCCTTCATTTAACTAGAGAATGCATATGCTACATAGTTGGACAGATTTTGCGACGAATAATACCATCTTTTTAGTGCCTTGAATGTGTGTGTGTTTTTTTTCTCATTCTTGCTACCTCTGGGCTACAAACCTTAAAAAAAAAAAACCTTAGGGGAAGTTTTTGAGCAAAAAATGTTAGATATGCCATAAAGTCCTTCAGTGCCAGAGTAAAATAAAAAAGAAAAAAAAACTAGCTGAACGAAATCGTCTGATTATATGCGGTGTGATTAGAGTAAAAATGGCGTCCTTAGGCAGAAGGAATTAACAGGGCATATAGGTAAAGGAATTCATGGTTTGATATCAAAAGTGCACGCCATATTTCTCGCTCCAGATGGCGAGGTGGTGCGAGACGGCTACAGTGGGACGAGAACCATGATTAGAGCCCGTATTCTCGTTGGGTAAGGAGGCTTTCTAGCGCCGGTTCCTTAATGATTTATTTTCCAAACCAACGATTAACATCCTCTTTTTCTCTTTTTCTTTTTCCTTCATATATCTTTTTAATGTCGACATAGATTACACTAAATACACACAAGACTAGTAACGGAGCAGAATAAGAAATAAACTGGTAAGGAAGAGGTGGGGCGGTGATGAGGCCGATCTAATGCCGGGTTGGTTATTCTGGTGCGACCGTGAAAGAGCATTGCCTTGTTTGCTCTGTGCCTTCCTCTGCTGTGTTGCATCTGAGAGTAACTCCTGTCCTCTATTGTTTAAGCTTAGGTGTACCTCTTCCTCTCTCTCTCTCTCAACCTAACTTACTCCTCTTTTCATTGTAAAATATCACCTCTCACTATATATTTGCCTCAAAGTATCATCTACTTATTCTGGGTCTGAATTGTCGATTTTTATCTATTTTCTGTTTAGAATTTCGCCTTTCACCTTTTCTTGCTTTAAAATATCTTCTTTAATCTATTTTTTGGTCTACCCTTTTGAATCCAAAAACGTCACCTAACTCCTGCTCGCCGCAAACTCTATTTTATTCTGCCTGGGAGAGCAGCCTAGTTGTAAAGTGGTTAATAAAGACTATATCTATTCCCTCCAATTCGAAATACCTATCCAGAGCCGAATGATATTGCTTGGAGAATATAATGAAAAAGATACCACAGTACTTGGGTTAAATTATCATCACTAATTTTTCCATTAACATTCCTAGGCTTGCACGACTCACTCGCCTAAATAAAATCATATGCAATTACATGAAATAAAATGCAAGAGTTGCCCAAACCACGATAGGGTTAGGTACTGTTACAACACGAATAAAATCTCGGCTCATTTGGAAGCTAGAATTTGGTCCTTGACGCAACCAACTAATTTCAGACTGTACCAACACGATCTTGTTAGCCACGAATCAGCGGGCAATTTCACGCCTCGTCGTTCATTGCTTTTCTTAATTTGTTGGGGTATTGTCTGACACACCAAAGGGGGAATAAGAGTATGGTTTTCCCTCTTGCAACCAGCCCAGCACAATATACACTGTGACAAAGCGTTTCCTGTCTGTTCACTGTCTGCCCGTGTCTGGATTCTGCTCAGTCCAGCTGCCTGTAATTTCCTCTGACGTTGTTCTTAATGTGTCCTTTAATCTCACAAGTAAATAAATGAAAATGTCGAAACCGTGATCTACAAAGGAAATGAAATAAATGGACATTTTCCACGGCTCACTCAGTAGAACAGCAAAAGAGCAGTTTGAGCGTGGTTAAGTTAGTAAAGACCCTTTCTAAAAATGCAAGTCGTTATTGAATAGATGGTGAGGGAAGTTGCGATAAAACACCAGCGTACATGACAGAGTTACTAATCCGCTGTTGAGTATCTAAACTATCTTTCACTTATTCAAGCTGAGAGAGGAAGTAGATAGCGAGATCAACACGAGTTTCATGTCTCTTAGATCACTTAACCCGGTCACTACGAGGGGAGCTTCTTTCTGAACAGAACTGTATAGTGGTAAAGAAAGAAAAAATGAGATAGACGCCATCAAAAGGGAAGAGGTTAACTCAGAATTTCCAGATATTTCAGTCAGATACTTCTTCATATGAATAAAGCTTTATGAGCGCAGATAAAAAAAATGTAGGTATCATCGTGGTGAAAGTGTACGGATTAACGATTAAGTGTAGAAAAGTAGTGAACATTCTAGAACCCTATCTATTTCATCTTCGCTGAATTAACTGCAGTTGTAACAGCTTATATTTGGTCCACTACAGATCGGCCATTCTGTAATGGATAGGTATGAATATTTAGGTAAGTTTGTCACAAATGTCATTTAGGATAGGTGAAGATCAGTCGTCAAAAATGATTTTCGGCAATGATGGTAGTTTATTCTTCTCACTACCTGATGACAGCTCCGAATCTGGTATCATTCCCCTCAACAGATTTCTTTTTTCTTTGTACTTCATCGTGCCTACGAATTAATCTGAACAGACTAGAATTTCAGTATTATATCTGTTCTCATAATGTGGTTGATTATCGTAAATATTGGTTGCATAGAGACAGGGATGATATATACAAATTTTCAGTTCCTTGCATTAAGTAGGATTTGCTTTTGCGATAAGAACAAGAATAGAGGTAAGGTTCTGTGATTTCCTTTCCCTGTTTTTCCTGAAATATAAAACTCAGTTTCTCTCATGGTTGGTTTTTGTTCAGAACCTTGATTCAGAAATAAACTTGCGATAGTTTCCCCATTGTAACATGGCTTTGAATTTACAGGAGAGACAAGGAGATAGGAGTGTTGATTCCTCTGTTTCCTTCAAATACGAATCCCAGATTGAGCAAGGAATTGACCTTATTTTTATTTCTTTATTTGTGTGTGTGTGTGTGTGTGTGTGTGTGTGTACGTGTACATGTACGTGTAAGTGTACGTTCGTGCTAGAACTCAGAACAACCACACCGCCAATTAGAAGAGTTACTGAAGCATAAAAGTCTTGTGAAACAGACTTGATAATTAGCAGTTACCTTGCAGCGAAACCCCCACCACCATCATCCTAACCATTTTTCTCCCTCACCGGAGAACGAAGTGACGCGTTGCTCGTGTGAAAGCGCGTTTACCTCATTTGGACGCTGAGATCAAAGTAAGAAATGCTTGTAGTACATGAAGAGCACCAGACTAGAGGTACGAGTCAAAACCTATTTACCCCACCACACATATTTTAAGCTTTTATCTATTTTCCTTCGAGCCAGAGTTGCATCAGGAAACGAGAATCATCTTCTGGGGTGGCCCTGTACACTCCCTCTTTAAACAGTGGCCTCCCCTTGTGCCTTGTGCTAAGTAAAATTTAAGACTGTCTGTTGTTATCAGGCAAAAAATTGTAACGTCTTAGGAAACTAGGTTAAATGCTTAGTGAAAACTGTTACGAAACTCTCCTATGAAAGCTCTCCTTCTGACTGAAAAAGTCGTCTGGCGGCAGGAGAACAAAAACAATCATCGTCCTGAATTGCTCAATGAAGATTTTTTGCAATCTCTTCAGTACGAGAAATCTCCCAAAATATGAATGGAATCGTCTGGTAGCAGCAGCCTGATGGCGGAGGACAGAATGATATTGAGCTGATACGTTTGTGGCCACCAGAAGTAAAGTATCTGGTTACTGATAAGTAGAAGCAGAAGAAATAGTAAAGTTATCATTGTGTTGAAACGGTTAATGAAGATTGTTTCTACTCTCAAATATCGTGGCATCTCCTTACGGTGAATGAAACTGTCCAGCCGTAACAGTTACAAAGTAAGAGGTTATTATGCTAAAGTGGTTAATGAACTATATTTTCCTAATCCCTTCAGTTGGAAAGATCTACCTTATGAACAAAATCGTCTGCGAAAATTAAATTTTAAAAACTGGGTAATCGAGCCAAAGCGACTGAGGAATTTGCTTCTCACCTCTTCACAACGAGCGATCTTCCCTAGTCAGAGTAAAACCATCTGCTGGCAACAAAAACAACAACAACAACAAAAATGCGTCACAATTCTTATGCCGTTGGACAGTGCTTCTAACCACTTGACTACAGGATTCCTTTAAACTAAGTAAAATGATTCAGACAACTTCCTGTCTTTATAGGAACTTCATGTCCATTAATATCCACTCATGTTAGTTGATATCTGTTCAGTTCATTTTAGTTCCACTCACCAGTATTCGGACCCAAGCATATCCAATTAAAACATTATATACAGTGTTAATTTAGGTCCTTTCAGGCCACTCTAAGTCAGCCAGATTAATCCAAGTAAAGATAATTGATTCAGTCATTCTCATAAAGCTGATGGGAAAAAAAAACAAAAGCCAGATTGGTGCACTGGTTTTCTAGATTTGGCAGTTTTGGTCTGTCAGGTGTTTTCAGGTTCTTATCGGCCTGTCAGATCCACCCAAATCAGTAGAGATCCATTCAGGCCATACATAGGAAAGCGTGTACCAGAAATCATCTTTAGAGTTTTTCGATAAAAGTTTTTGAAAAAAAAAAAATGAAATTCCACACATACGAACATAAACGAGAAAATGAAGCGAGGAGAATCATGTGTGGGTAATTAGGTTCAGATGCAATCTGCAACTTCCCAGTTCGATTAATTCAGCGGTTAATGAAAGAGTGAATGAAGAACAAAGTGGCTGTGGTAGGTTGTGATGGTGGTGGGTGCTGGATTGAGGCTTGCACAGTCTATAAAGATGTATGAGCTGCAGCATTGGCAGAGGGAAGGACATTCGCTTGGAATTTTTACGTGGAGATTCAGAAAAACGCGTGGGGTGGATGGAGAAGAGTAGGTGGAATGGACTTGAACGGCGGTGAGTGGTGGGGCAAGGCGAAGGTAGGAACCTAATGGAAACTAGCGTCGTAAGATTAGCCTAACAAAATTAAACCATTGTTTTCAAACTGGAAAAAGCTCTGCTCCATTTTGTTTTCCAAAGAACTAAAGTTTTATCAGTTGTAGGTTATGTAGAATACATATATTTACAAATTGCTCGTTGATCGGATGGATGCTCTGTAACTCGAGTAAAACTTCAGAAACCATTCTGCGATGGAACAGACAGTAGACTTTCTGGCTTGAGAGTAAAGGAGTAAAAAAATCTGTTTTTCCCCCATTATATCATAGGGTTTCTAATTGGGCTTCGTGCATCATCAAGCATTATAAATGAATTTTACGTGTTCATGATGGAAGCGCCAACCAACCATTCACTCCAGGTAAACAGGCATTAAGTGATAAGCCAAACGGTTTCTTGTAGTCTAGGAAACCATCTTTGTACTGTGCTGAGTGGTAATCATATAATTATACTCCTTTTGTCTAGCTTGACCTAAAGCTGCCTTCTCTATATCTTGAATAGTGAATTATAACATTACATTAGCACTGGAGTTTGGTACTAGTCGCGATGAAGTGCTATGGAAAGGATGAAGAGCCGCAGTATTGTCTTTTTCTGGCACTGAGCTATGTGGAATGACATGCAAAAAGACAATTGTCTAGGCCAAGGGAAAGCGAGGAGAGTAAAAATGGACACCTGGTGGCTAGTGGGCAGAGGCGCTGGAACTGGATGTGGCCCATAAGGCTGTACTGCAAAAGAGAGGTTGGGGTTTATTGCTCATATAATACTGCTCACGTTTCAGCAACTGGTGTCTCTTGCCTTCAGTGACTGGACTAAGTAGCATAGTCCCGGGCCTCAACGCTCTAGGTGGGGCGATAAACATTTGGATGGTGGAAAGAAATATTTCTTCCTAATGAAGGCAGTTACATAGTTTTGCAGTATTGCTGGTTAACATATCTGAACAAGAGAGCACTCAGAGGGCGCATACCTCCGCCAATGCCATTACCAGTAAAAATGATCCGGATCCGGATCCGTGGATGTAAGATCCCGATCCGGATCCGCCACCAAATTTGTTCAATTCTCTCTGGTATGGCCCTCCTTTCTACAAAATCCCTTTGAAATTCACTGAGAACTTTTGGAGATGTTGTGCAGGATACTCCGGATCCGGTTCCGCCCCCAAATTTAACCAATTCTTTCTTGGTCCATGTCGACCTTTCCACAAAATTCTATTGAAATTCATTAAGAACTTTTGGAGATATTGTGCGGGATACTCCGGATTCGGGTCCGGATCCGCCCCAAAATTTAATTATTTCTTCCTTGGCAAAACGACCCCCTCCACAAAATTTCATCAAAATCCGTTCATAATTTTTTTAGTAATCCTTCTAACAGACAGACAGGCTTAAAACAGACAAACAAACCAATGAGGGGTAAAAGATAATCTCTTTAGCGGAAGTAAAAAAAAAAAAAAAAAAATACGGCTCCACATCCTCTCCTTGGCATTGATTCGTGCCTGTCGTCATATTCTAGAGTTAATCTATTGTTATAGTCAAGCATTCAAGATGGAAAGATAGTAACTTTAGGCCAGGTTAGAGCAAAAAGGGTATAAAGAACTGAATCTTGTTAGTTTGCAAATATTACACATTGCTGGACTTTCATATCTGCTGGTGACGGTCTGGCTCTGACCATGGTCTGTATGTACATTATTGAATCGCCATAAGTATTCATTATTTGAAAGCATTACTAACTGGAGCGAAACATGAATATCATTTATAATCAACGGGATATAACAGCCTTTTCCAAACCACTGCTTACCTGTTCCAAAGCTAATCGTTAAGCGCCAACGTGGATAAAATCCCTTTTTATTGGCCAAAAATTGGAAATTGTATTAAAATAGTAGGATGCAACGTCCAAGCCTGGGATTCTATTTGGGGTTTTATTTTCTACGCACAGGAGAATGAAAAATATAAAGTGGTGGAGGAGGTAGCGATGGTGTTGACTGCAGCGAACCATCTCCTTGAATCGTATTCCCGCTAAGGTTATTCCGTTCTCATACACTTCATGGTTAGTGATAGAATAAGCGTATTGTTTTATGTATATAACGCCTCAGTATTATAAGCCAATTTCACATTAGTGTTCTAAGGCATATAATTATGTGCTTCTTTGTCTTTCTAATCAACACAGGCTACGTAAATAAGACATGGGAAAGTATTAGCATTCCTTTTACCAAATGCATCGATAAAACAGACGCTCTACTGGGTTTCGGAAGTTGATAAGAACACGACCCTAAAAACAGACTGATTATTCCACAGGTCGTAGCATAATGTTGCTACAAAATATATGGCTTAGTAAAAACATAATAATTTATTACAAAAATATTTGCAGATGTTACCTTAGATTCTTGCCAATCCTCCACTACGAGAGGTCCCTCCAGCCCGAAGACGTCGTAAATATTAAATCCTCACTGCTACGAAACATCTATATTAAGCTTACGAGAGCGTTCTAACAGTGAAGGAGTTCGCGAAGTCAATAAATAGTCGTTCCCGTTCGACATGCATCTCTTGGCCTATGATATAACTGTCAGTAGATTGCAAAAATAACATGAAACAAGGGATAATCTTGTTCCACAGGATGAACTAAATTAAGTATTCTAGTGATATTAGAGTAACAAGAAGTAATATATGGTGCACGACAACTTAAAAGACCAAATATCTGCCGGACGGTCGTAGTAGGAGCAGGCCTTACTTGGGGTTAGATTGTTAGCTCTTTGCAGCCCCCAAAGAGTCTCTACAGGATTGACAGGGGCCATGCAAGGGCCGTTCAAAATAATCTCCACAGGCACTCTCGTTAGGATCCTGTTTCCGTCCTGTTTGGTATTTTTTTCTGGCTGCTTTGTGACTAAATGTCCCTTGAAGGGCAGTTATTCTTTTATCAGTTTCTGTTTTGCTGGTATGTATTTAGCCATTTGGGTTCATATGCCGGTAGGTTTATGTTAGCCCACTCCTCGAGGATCCGACAGCAAACAGCTATGATAACGATAAAGGTTGTCCTAATCCAGAAAATTAACTGGTAGGTTAATAGATATTGTTTGAAATCCTTTAAAACGAGAAGCCGCCTTTAACCCCAACACAAGGAAGAAGTCTTGTTTGTTCTTTTCCGACTACTGCCAAACGATTAATTCACATTTAAAATATCTTGAATAGTTTAGTTTAGTCATAATTTTCCTTAATCCATCCACTACTGGTGGAATTTCCTATGATGAATGAAATTGTCAGGAGATATAAAGAATAAAATGGGGATGTGTTCATGCTGAGTGGGTTAAGCTGAGTAACATCGTCTACCCGTACAAGAGTGTTAAGAGAGAGTGAGAGGGATAACAGGATAATTTGGTGGAAGCGCAAGCCCAAATTTTTGCTGTAATAATGAAGAGGAATGGAGAAGATGGAAAGGATGGCTGAAATGAGGGGTTTAGGTGAGGAGCGTGTGAGAGTAAATTAAAGTGGATGGGAGGCCAGGAGTGAAAACCTGCATTTTTCACTCCTGTCGGCGCCATGGCTATGAAAACTTGGCACCCCCCCCCCCCCCCCTTCGTGATTTTACTGATATTAATTGCTTATTGAGACAGACAAACAGTGAGACGGAGAGACAGGTAGACAGTGAAACAAACACACAGCGAGACAGACAGACAGTGAGACAGAGGAAAACACACACACACACACACACACACACACACACACACACACAGAGGCTGGGAGGAGATCATGCGTTTTTCCCTGGTGTGTATTGGATGACAGTATTCCTTTCCCCCAGCACACTCCACGTCTTCTTCCCGACACACACACACACACACACACACACACAAAAAAAATATTTTCAATAATACCACATTCTCACACATACTTATTTTTCAC
>JAGKTI010002264.1:0-13231 GCA_018397915.1 Birgus latro | reverse complement strand
CATGCGTTTTTCCCTGGTGTGTATTGGATGACAGTATTCCTTTCCCCCAGCACACTCCACGTCTTCTTCCCGACACACACACACACACACATACACACACACACACACACACACACACACACAGGTAAGATCATAATAACTACAGCAACCTACCAATTTGCCGTCATTTTCAGTCTGTCATTGTTTTTTCACAGTTATATACGAAGCCTCGTTTGAGCATATTACTTTTTTTTTAGTTGAGTCTACATGCTCGCAATATACATACATATATACATAAATGCATAAGTACATGTATATATATCATCAACTTCTATATTTTTGATTTTCTCTGATGTGTTAAATTGCTCATCATTTACAGGAGAAGTAGCGCTTACAGAACCTATTCATAATCATTACCCCTCGTTAAGCTCGGATGTAGCCATGTTTTCCGGGTTATACAATATGTTAGACCTCGCTTTACCACTCTGAAACCAGGCCACATTCTTTCACCTTCACTTTCTCAGGGTTTCAGCTCGCTTCTCGGACGCTTTTATGGCCTAGTGATTTACGCTCACCATCTTATTCCGTTACCGGCTCCCATTTAGTAGTTGTGTGCCGGAGCTGCTGCAGTATCTAGATTTATAGTGCCAGTAAAACAAGAAACGGTAGCAGACTTCCATATGCAAACAGGATGAAAAAAGGGTGCTTCGGTAGGCTAAGTGGTTACGTGTCGTAGGTGGGAGAAAAGGTCAGAATCATGGTGTAATGGTCTGAATGATGATGGTCATAATACCCCGCAACCCTGGCAGAGATGATGGTCAGGTCCATAGCCATACAGATTCACAGTGTCAGCATTTTTCAACCCATTCATTGCTGTGGAGAATTTTGTTGCTCTGATATCGCTGATGCCAGGCAGTTTTGTACAGTTCAAGGCACAACGTGGTGAAAGACTTAACAGCTTCACTCCAAGAATGTTTTCCATATATTTTGCAATTTTTGCCGTCGTTAAATGATTGTTCTGAGACTAGAGGAGATCTGTCTTCGTTAAGAGCTTATTTGAAACTGTTTTGAAAATAATTCTGTTACTGCAACATTGATAAAATTGCTCAACAGAATCGTTAAACAGATAGATAGATAGACAGAGATAGAGATAGAAATATTATATACTGGAAAGTAGTTGACATTTCTTTAGCATTGTTCTTCATTAGAAACGATGATCTGTGAAATCTGGTGATATAACTAAAGATTCTGACACACTTTTTTATCAGTGTTGCGGTATCAGAGTGCCTGTAAAATTATTATAGTTCAATCACCTCAACACTACCCCGCTCTCCTCAGGGAAAAAGAAAGCTTTACTAATCAGATGAGCGGTATTAAGGCACAATATTTATTAAGTTCCAGTCTTCCGCAAAAGTCGGACTCGCTACATCACCATTATATCCAGGTCCCCGGTTATGTTGCTGAATCTGAAGTGGCCGAGATTAAAAACGGCATTCCTTCATTTGCAAGCTGTGGTGTCCCGGTACTGAGGGTGGGAGTGCAAGAGGGAGATCCTTCCTGTGATGAATAAAATCGTCTGGTGGTTCCGATAATATAAAAGACGTCATCGCATTGAAGGGGTTAATCTACTCCATTTTTATTAAAGATGGTATTAAATTTCATGTCGCCTTTCCTTCTTTTTTCTCCATGGACCCGCAGCAAGGCACACTGAAAACACACAAACACCCATCCGTGGCCAAATAAAGCCATCAGTGTCGGTTGCCTAGGATTCATCACACTGATTTTCAAAGTCCATAAAATAAGAGAAAAGATGAGTGACCGAACTTTTGATGCCGACTGTACCTCAGGCTTCGTATCGCCAATTAACTAATTCTTACTAAAACATTATGCTTATTTTACTTCCATATATTTATTTTCATGAAAAATAAGCTGAGAAAATGCAAGTATGGGTTCATGTTAGGGAATTTTGTTTCTAATCCCTTCACAACGAGGGGTTTCTCCACAGCTTAATATAACAGCCAAGAAGTAGCAGTAATATTTCGCAGTTGTCGTCGGAATGAAGGCGATGGTGGAGGGGGTTCTAAGCTCATCATCTCCAGGTGTCTCTATAAAGCTGAGTAGAACAGCCTGGTAGTAGCAAGATTAAAATATGGAAATTGGCGTGATATGGGAGAGGTTAATAGCATGTTTTTGCTCCTTGAACTACGGGGCTTTTCTTCAACTTAAAGAAAAAAAATAGTCATACGGTAGTAATAATGAAGTACTAGGAGTCACCAATGGGGTATAAGAGAGTGGAGATTTTCTAAGCTTGAGACACACCATGGACCCCACAGTGTAAGAAATAGCACTAGAAAGATATTTAGCTCTATATGTGGCTGTACCATAAAGCCCCAGCCTGATACTAGGTCAAGATACATGTAATTTATTGGAGGGTGTAAATTTTATACGCGTGGTGGACATTCCCCTTCCTTTTTGTTTTCATTTTTTCTCTCTCCCTGTTATGACCCTGAGCCGCACTGTAGGTGGCCTAGGTCGTCTGGCATTCACCCCTAGATTCTTCCTGTATATGGTCGGCCTACGAGTATTTATATTCTGCTAATCGACCACTTGCGTGTTTTAGGCTACAAGGAAGTTCAAAGTATCGAGACTGATAATTTTTGTAGTATTATCATAAATCGCATGTAAAAAAAAAATAGTTTGTGTGAAATTAGCTTTGGTACAATAGCACGTACTTGTTGAACAATATGTTATGCTTCCATTTAGCCGGAAAAACTGAAAATACAGTATCGACAACCGTCCATCTTTTTACAGACCTTGGGAAATTGCTAATTATTTTTCTTCTTCAAGGCGTCAGGAAGTACTTAACATTATACAACAGCTATTTTCACTCGATTCAGTAACGAGATTTGCGCTGTTTCAACAAAAATAATTGATGACATTTTAGCTTACTTGTAGCCCAAGACTCGCAAATAATCAGTGATTATTATTAACATGAAATGTCTCGAGACGATTTCCCTATTGTACTCTCTCCAACGTTAAACATTTTGCCTCTGGCTTACACCAGACGACGTTCCTTTGACAATGAGAAAAGCTAGGATCTGACGGATAAGAGTGTATCTCATCAGACTGTCAGTTTTCACTCTGTCTATCGCCAGTTGACTTCATACATGTTCTGTCCAGTACACCAAGATACCAAGATGTACGCATGACACACAAGAGAATATTATTCCTTTCAGTAGGATGACTCCTTCGTTAGCTGATCCATTGATCCTTCCAGACACCTTTCTATATATATTCTTCTGTTACTGGACGCCTTAATCCTATAAGGTGTGGCCATAAACAGATCGCTTCCATGTCACCCAGTGCAGTTTGGCTGCGCCCCCTCCAACTCACACCCCTCTCTGATGTACAGTATCTCTCTACTCACACCTCTCCATCCCATCCCTGGTCTCCCCTTCCCCCCCTCCATCTCTCTCACATACACTCTTCTAGTCTGTCCCTCATTCTCCATCCTCTCGATATGGCCAGACCATCTCAAAGCATTTCTTTTAACACTCTTAGTCACTTTCACGTCAACATTACGACGCTCAAGGGATATTATTCACCTCTTGAGCTATTCTTGGTAATGAATTTGAGGGTTCACTACACAAAAAGTCAAGGAACAGGGTCGTGTAGCCTCCTAAGCCCTAGAGATCACGACCTCAAATATCTGCCGTATTTATTGCATCCTATAAAAGCGTATTGTTAACCACTTAGTTAGTTCTTATCCCGTTCCACATCAAACCTCCACTTATCAATTTGCCGAAGGGCCGTATTTTGGGTAGCTTTTGGAAGTTTCGTAGCTCCTGTTCCTAAGCAGCTAGTTTTGTATATTACACTTTAATCATTCTCTCGTGCAGACTTTGTACATTTTGAATATCGACAGTGTTTCGCTATAAAATTCGAAAGGTTACTGTGGCGTGTTGTGTAGAATAAGTCGCTGTGGAAAAGGTGTAGCGAATATTCCAAAACCACTTATAGCACGACACTTGGAGCGGTTGTTTGACTGGAACGGGAGATTTTATAGCCTCACTCCCCGGGTGATTTATTTTGCTTACTACACCTTAATATTTTCCTGAATATTACTTTCGCCTTTCTATTATCGATATAATTTCCTTAAATAATATACCGGTACATGATTATTTTAAAGCGTGAATAATCAAACTAAATCGCCAAGGGTGATTTTTCGTTTCTTCAAAATCTCTCAAAACGGCAAGATTTTGAGCTTAATACTCACACCAAGTAACTGAATTTCAAATAGGACTGAATTTGACCGATGATTGGAAAGAGAGGAAATATATCTCTTATACTTACATATGCTCATCCCACTATGCTTTCTGTCCGGTATGCACACTTCAGCTATTAATCCTTATCTCCTTCAATGAATGATTCTTCTGTGTCACTCTTGTCATCTCCAGACGATATTATTGAGCTTAAAAAAGACCTCTGATAGTAAAGTGGCTGAAAGAGACTACGATATAACAATTCAGTCAAAAAGTTCCTCTTGTGGGGAACGAAATAATTGAAGCTTACAAGAATAAAATTTACGAAGACGTTATCGTGTTGTGAGTGTTAATGAAAGTTGCTCATAACCCTTTCACTGAGACAGGTGTCCTTGAAGCTAAATGGAACAAATGTACAGCCATGAGCAAAAGTTCATTGAAAAGCCTCTGCCAACATTGTATCCTCCCTTCCATATTTCTCGTTCTTCCCCAGACGGCAGACACTTTTCTTCCTTCTTATACCTTGTTTGCTCTGTGCTTCATATCGCTCGCATAAAAATCGTTCGTGCAACACCTTTAATTCCCAGAGTCGACAGAGAAATGTCAACGAGCTTTTATTCATGGCTGTACTTCAAGGGCCTCCCCCCCCCCTTGCGCCTTCCACATCACATTTCACAGCAACTTACATTTTTTCTCTTAAGATGTATAAAGACCATTGTTCAACGGATATAAAAATTCCCCAACTTCTGTCAATTCTTTAGCTACAATTTTGTCAAGGTTACTACAGTATATCCCTTTCATATCCATTTTTTTTTTTTTTACAACTATCGGACGATTCCATTCAACTACACATTTTTCCTCTGCCTGATGTCTTCCTCTATGTTACAGTTTTCCTTTCTATTCTTTTCTCCCCAACTTTAAATTAGTATGACAGCCCTCTCTCTTTTCGCATTACTGCATTCCTATGTGACATCTCACCTATCAGTTACTCGTCTACTCAAACTAAGCCAGTCGTTCCTTTTTGTTCTATCACTGCTCCTGCCATTGTCCCTTCCAGTCCCCGTGTACATTTGTGTTTTAATTCGTGCTGATAGATATGCCCCTACCGTTTAAATCACAAATTCCATCAAAACACATTAAATCTAGCTTTGAGCTTCTCCATCCTCTCGTCTCTCTCTCTCTCTCTCTCTCTCTCTCTCTGTCTGTCTTTTGTTTTTTTATTTATTTATTTATTTTTAATTCGGAACGTCCATCAAAATCAATCTTTCACTTTTACTAAATTTATCAATTTCTATGTCTATTATGTGTCTCCTTTTTCCCTTCTCTGTCATCAGCAAGTACATGTCCACACACAAACTCCCATATCTCTACTATCACTTTTATCTTAACCAAAACAACTGTCTGCAGAATGTAAGCCTGCATGTCTCACACCTGATTCCGATTACTTTTTCCTACAATGCGTAATAGGTTTTCTTTCCCTGCTCGTTGTCACTCTGGTAATCGAGTTTACGCAGAAAGATATTTAGAGAATTTCGTTCTATCCGTTTATTACTACACCTACTCTTGCTGGATAGTTCATCGACGATGCCTGCGACAGTATTTCCAAGCCTCTCTCCTGCAGTCCAACGGCACACCTTCACCCAAGCATCCCTCTCTCACGTACTGCCTTACGTTATCCTTCTTCCTTATTCCAGATCCTCCTCCTCCCAGCAAATTTTAAGAAACCGGCAGTTCCCTAATTCATGGACGCCTGTGTCTGGCAAGCCTCTCACCTCCTACCCGAGGCAGCAACACCCCATCCAAGGAGGCTATGTGTACCTGGCTGAGGGGTCCGTCTGGCCTGTAATTAGTGTCAGGGTGGCTCATTACCTGCTAATTACCTGCGCTGGCCAGGAGTGAGGCAGGTGAGAGGAGGCGGTGGGAGGTCGAGGTAGTGGGAGAGGCTTGAGTAATCACACCCCACAGGATGATGAAATGTAAAGGACGGGATTTTTTCTCTACATTTAGTAATGCTTCACCTGTGAATGACTAACTGTGAAAGGCAAGTAATTACTGTTTTCAGTCTTGTCATTACAGCATTATAACCTAGGCATGATAGTGTTTTTTTTTTCTTGTCCTCTATGCTTATGAATTGTCCAGCTCGGGTAACTGCAGACTTTTATTGAATTGGAGGCTTTTTGTGACACCTCGATGACATGGTGGGGGAAGTCTCGCGTTGGAGAAGGCAGAGTCCAAACGCGCCACGTCTCTAATCCAGAAGTTGGTGGAGGACTCTTCTATCATGTAAGATATGCCGTGGACGAAGGGTGACCTCCAGTGGCTGAAATGAATTGGACTGCGCTAGTATATCCTCACGACCTCCTGCGTTTCGGATCATCTGTTCCACGAAAATAATAATATGGGACTAGCTGCAACCGGTAACCGTTTGTGAACTGCAGACAGTTGTGCAAACTGCAATCGGTCAGTCTCGTTGAAATGTAAATAGCACTGGTAACAGCACTGTTCATGCCGAATTGTTCGGCTCCACATAATACAGGATAGTGCACCGTAACGTTCGTTAAATATTTAAATGATTTTTAGCCACAAATTGGTGAATGGAGATACGATTCATATAGCTTTGAAAACTACTGGCAACAGGCAAAAAAAAAAGTGCCCTTAGTTTTAATATTAGTGCATAAAATATAAGAGGCGAACTGAGAATATACATGTTTTGCAAAAAAAAAAAAGATATTGTAGGGAAGTATCTGTTTCCAGATGCGTGACATTTCCCAAGGTCGGCTTCTTGTAGATAAATACATGCATTTACTTGTATTAGTAAGTAATATCAAATGAATCACAGTACAACCGGGCTAGAGGGCACGCACGACTTGAACTCGTCCTGTACAGTAATCGTGCTTGAAGCAGAAAAGAACAAGTGCATTAAATAAAGAAATGGTTGGTTTAGCAGCTGGCGGTTCAACGCCCATCGTTTGTGGTACCGCACTTGGGTTTTTACGAGTCTGGCGTATGAAATCACGGTAATGATCTAAATAGAAAATCTGAAACGGTGTCTTGAGATACCCGCCCCACATTCATTCATGATAATTTTCAGCCAATCAACCCTACAATAAAGGTGTGAGTCATGGTAACAAGTGTTGTTGTGAAGAAAGATAAAACCCAGATGAAGCAGAGGAAAACAAAGCATATTGCCTTTAGGCATTGTGGAAACCACTAATAAGTACCTGAGGGCTTAAAAAAAAAAAAAAAGGCAACCCCCAAAAGCAGCAACGTTGAGAAAGTTCTAAGTATCACGCCCCAGAATAAACAAAGGTGAACTGTCTTGGTGTGTGAAAATGATTATGTAACCTCGCTATTAAAGTCGTCCTCTCAGTGGAGTAAACCCACGGGAATGTGGGAAAGTACATTTATTCGTAGGGCAGAACTATCGCCAAGTGAAATTTCCCACATATAAATACTGTCGTTTGACATTAACCGCAGAAAAATATCGACAGGTTTTATCCGCAATAAGAATGTATCATATCTCGCTTGGGCTGCGCTTAAGCAAAATGTTCTCTGGCGTTAACCACAGTAAAGTAATATCGGCTGACGTTAACCACAGCAAATAAAATCCTTTGGCATTTACCTTTGTAAAATAATATCGTCTAATGTTTACCGCAGTATAATATTACTCTCTGGCGATACCCACAACAAATCATCATCTTGCGTTATTCACAGTAAAGTAATTTGGTCTAGGTTAAACCACAATTAATCATCTATACTGACCCAACATACTGAAAAGCTAAGAGAGATGCATTCAGAATGTAAAATCGGGCAAATTTACTCGTTGTATGAAGGGGAACAGTGAACTTCGCCATAAACTCCTCGGCTGTCCTGTGTTGAGGCCCGAGGACAAGCACATTTAGGCGTAATACGAGGGTCTAGGTTGAAGGCGGTAGTGACGAGGATGGTAATGAAGAGGAGTCATCAGTGTCGGGGCAGAGGGCGCATAACGAGAGGAAAGCCTGGTGGATAGTGGAATGCTTGGAGGAGAAGGGGGTGGGTTTGGGCATAATGTTTAAAGGAGGGCAATTGTTAGTGTGGATGGGGAGAAGCTGGTTAGAAAGGAGAGGAAAGAAAATGGAGAGAGAGCGACAGATGGAGAAAAACGATGATAATACTCAGGAGAGGGAGGAAAGAGGCATTAAGCTTAAGCAGGACATTGTTATCAGGAGGAGGAAGGGCGTGGAGGAGAAAGCGAGGAGGGGGGAAGTGTGGGTGGGGGAGATGTGAAGGAGGGGAGGTATGTGGAAAGGAGAGGCGATGAGGGGAGAGGTGTGGAGGAGAGATGTGTGGAGGACGTGGAGGGAAAGGGCATGGAGGGGAGGGTCGTGGAGGGAAGTGATATGCATGTAAAAAAAAAAAAAAAGTAGACGGAGGATGAGGAAAACGAGAGGAAAAAAAAATAATTAGGTGGGGGAGGAAAAAGAATTGTCTGGAGTGGGAGGAGGGGGTAATTATACTTAAGAATATTACGAGCATGGATGCGACAGGCTAATTAGAGAGAGGAGAGAATATAGGAGAAATGGAGGTAAAAATATATAACGACAGAAGTAGAGAAGATATATAATACTTGAAAGAAATGGGAGAAGTACGAGAGACAGACAAGGGGACACACTTGAGAGAAACAGAGAGAGAGAGACAGAGAGAGGGAGAGAATCATTGCTAGGACAAAGTGGAGTAGCTGGCTAGGTTGAAGATGAGAGGACTGGAGATAAGAGGAGATAAGAAAAAACCTAGGTGAGAGGGGAGTGAACACCTCAGTGACAGATATATGGTTGAAGCTATTCTGTCTGCATAACAAAACCAAGGTAAAAGAAACACAAACACAAAAACTTTACGAGTACTCCATAAAATCACTCGTAAAAAAACTTCAGCTGACCTAGGAAACCTGTTCCCTCGACAATGGCTAACGTGCCTTCACCTCATAACAAACACCAAGGGGAGAACACAAGATCCATTTCATGCTTGACCTCAGTCCAGATATAATGGCTGTGAGCATCTCCAAGACTTATGACACTCAGCCTACACACACCGTAATAAGAGGACCAGACAATAATCGCGATAAAGCATGCAGGGGGGGTGGGGGGGGAAGTGTGAGAAGAGGCTTGGAGGGGAAAAGGAAGTGAGCGAGAGAACCATGGAGAGAGGAGAGTGGAGGGGAGAGAAGTGAAGAGAAGAAAAGTGAAGGGGAAAGGCTTGGATGCAAGAGAGGAGGGAAGTAAAGGGGACAATAGTGAAAGGGAGAGAAGAGGACGGGAGCTGAGGGACGTGGATGGGAAAAGAATGAAAGAGATGGGAGTGGAGGGGAAAAGTTTGAAGTTGAGATGAGTGGAGGGGAAAGAAGCGGAGGGCAATGAAGTGGAGGGGAGAAGCGTAAAGTCGAGTTAATAACTGACTGCTGCAAACCAATAATTTCCCAGAGAAGGGCATGAAACAATACAGTCATAGAGACAACCTCGCTCACCTCCCAGAGCTCGCTTGGAACAGGAAGTATATTCAGAACATAATGCCAGGAGGCTGGTGGGGCATTTCTAACCACAGGAAAATCAATCTAGGAAGGGAAGAGGCTTGACTGGGTCAGAATGGATGCTGCAGCTGGCCACCTCATCGACATGCTCATTCCCTCAGATTCCGACACGAGTGATACCAGTAAAACTAATCACAACAGTCGAGGTGGGAGAGCCATTCTAAAATCTTCCCAGTCGGAGGCTGCAGACTATTACAGTGTTTAAGGGACGTTACAGTAACTGTCGAGTCACAAAGGGATAAAAATAAGCTGCTGAGGCATCAGAACCGCACACAAGATAACAAAAACAGCGGGTGTGAAGTAACCTGCAATTCTGACGAAAATTAGGGAGGTCTTCAACTCCTACGCTGTTGTCGGGCCTGATACCATCGACAAAAATGAGACGGGCAAAGCATTTAGAGCAACATGATCTCAAACTGAGCGTGAAGCTTTACTCGGAAAGAAGAGCATAATTTTGTGAAGTTAAGAAAACATGGGGAAACAGATAAAATAAAAAAACAAAAGCATTTAGGATCGAATGTTAATCGCTCGCCTAATATGTTGTTGGCTAAGGTACAAACTACCTATATCCAGATTTAAAGAAAGTATGTCTCCGTTGTTGAGATATTGGCCAAAATACAAATTGATTGCCGGCTGGCATTCGATCGTCTGTGACCAAATTCTCGCCAAAAGTTAATCATTTCTACCCATCCACATAGTTGCTGTTTCCTAAAGATGTGGTGAAAATTCTTCCACAACTTTTCGAGATATTTTGGGAATCCCCCCCCCAAACACACAGTAAGTATATCGTCTCGACTTAATAAAAACGGACGATAACGAGAGAGAACTGGACGTGTGAGTCAGGTGGAGAGAGAGCGAGACCGAGAGCTGGAGCAGGAGCGGAACCAGGAGAACAATTGCAAGCCCTTTTGCATAGTTGTTATATTTAAGGCCAATTTTTTTTTTTTTTTAGCTCAGTCTCGAAATCTTGTCAGAAACTTATAAGAACTAGCTAAGTATTATTAAAAGCTGTTATCTATTGGTGTGGTATTTCACTTCGTAAGATGAGAATCCAGACTCATGAAGGAATTTTTAACATGGAACGAAACTAAAAAGTATAGATAGCCTTTAAGTATTATGATATTTTTTATCTTGCTTAGCCTCAGAACAGACAGTATTATTCAGCTTACGAGAGATTCATCGTAATATGCTGGAACATTCTGAATATGCTGGAACATTATGGACCCACTTTTACCACGAGGGACCTCAACCCAAGGCTCATCTGAATATAAACTCAGTGGACTGCAGGCTGACGTTATTCTTCTCCTGTGTCCTTAGTGGGTTAGAGCGCTCCGCTCTGACCGAAGGGTCGGAGGATCGAATCCACCCAAGGGTCATTGGTAGACATCAGGATGGGCATAAGGTCATAAAATGCTACACGCTCCAATCCAAAAGTCCTCTACCCAGGGGCTTCGGGGATACCAGGCGTAAAACCAAATTTATATTTTTAATTTGTGTCCACCTTTCCTTTTCTCGCGGAATGGGGAAACAGGTTTTGGAGTGTTTATATAACCAGGCAGTGGACCCAACCAGTTATATCAGTGCCACCACGTGAAGCAGCCCTTCTCCAGCACCAGAGAGTAGTAAAATATAATACAACAGAAGCACAAAAGAGATCACCCTGTAATTTTTGGACGTTTGACTGGCTAAAAATGGAAGGCACCACATAAAGTACCGTCTAATTCCTGCCATCTGTTTGCGCTGTACGTACGTTCAAGGTAGTAAAATTAGACATTTGTAATTTTTAGGGTTGTTTGGCAAATGAATCATCTTATTCCTCATTAAGCCTGAGGAAGGTATTTTATTTTTTTATTGTTCGAGCTAGCGAAGCGAGCGAGAACACCAAACTTAGTCACAGTTTGGACCCCGACATATGTACGCGAGCGAAAGGTTTGTCGCATCAGCAAGAAATGTAGGCAGGGGGAGGAAAACTGTGTAGTACAGTAGCGAACTTTTTTCGATATCTTAGCCAGTTTTGAGTTACAAGAAAGGTAGACACCAGTTTGGAAGTCGCATAAAAATCCTCAATTATTTTCATTTCATAGACAACCCGTAATTCCCAGTAGTGTTTCCGTAAATCAAGGAAATGATTTTTTATAAGGCAGTTTAGAGCAACAGCCGGCTGCGCAAGAAGTAACGGTCTAAGGTTGCGTGAGTAGCGTAGCAGTATTTTCCGAAGATTGCTGAGAGAGTTGGTTTTAGGATGTGTAAGGGAATATTTCTGGTGTAATCTAATAAGTTATTTTTAGTATTTTCAGGTCAGGAAATCAGAGGATGATGATGAGCCACATGAGACATTATCCAGCGCTGCCTGACTTGCTTGCTCGAATTCGTACCACACTTTCAGTGTGGTCGCCTATTATGTTATCTTATTTATTAGTTTTGCTCTCTCTCAACGATATAATTCAGGTTAGGAAAGGCTTTTCAAGCTGGAGGGGTTAGATGCAACTTTCACTAACTCCCTAACTACTAGGGGGTTCTCCTTAGTTGAATAAGATCATCTGGTAGTAACAAGAATAAAATAGCATATAAAACTAGAGAGCACTCAGAGAGCGGATACGTCTGCCAGCGCAGGTGGTATTTGATTTGCTGCTGTAATTCCTCTTGCTTACAAGATTAATACTTTGACGGTCTTAGTCTGCCCTGTTAAACAGTCTCAAATAGAGCATACCACCACCAACGGCATAAAAAAAAGAAAAAAAAATGCCTGCATCTGGATCCAGATCCACCTCAATGTGTAGTCAACTCATCCTTGACCCACTGCCCACCTAACCACCTGATTTCATTCAGATACGATAGCAACTTTTTAAAGATAATTTCTACACAGACAAGCAGACAAACAAACCCGGGTGAATACATAACTTCCATCGAACTCCGATGGCGGAGGTAGAAATACGTCATTATAGCAAAGTAGCGAAAGGTGACAGCTATGATGCCATGTAGAATGAATAATTGCAGTAGACTATTGTAATCTCTAGGTAGCCTAGGCTGCAGGTTGTCTGGTGGGAGAACCACCACATTAGGCAGAGAGTAACACAGTAGGGTAAACAGTTACCCCGTTGCCTACGAATTATATACCTACTTGGCATTCTCTTCGGCTCAGGACATATGATTTTACAATGATGAAGCAAATCAAGAACATCACTCATGCTGTATCTGTCACGATTAACATTTCGGCCAAGAATAAGGAACGTCTTACTTTATTGGAATTTACGACAAACGATTTTATTCATCTCACAGAAATCCATCATAGCCCAAAAGTTAGGAAGCTTAGCTAATTTGGGAGCAAAATCAGAAAAATGCGATAAATCTGGTAAGGATAAGTATTTTGGACATGAGTCTATGGGGATGGAAATGTTTGATAACGGTGTCATATTATGCCCTA